>JBBBDQ010000423.1:5177500-5417500 GCA_037127315.1 Ascarosepion bandense | reverse complement strand
GATTTCGCGCGTTTTGCTTTGGAAAAAGAAACGAAAACGAGAGCCATTAAACATAAAATATAAAGCGAAATAGTATTGAGCTTTTCAGAAATGTATTTATCACCGAGCTATATATATATATACATATATATATATATATAGGTTTCATTAAAATGACAGACAAAGTATTATTATTAAGTTTTTATGTAATTTTTCATGTGTTCGTATAATTTCTTTCTTTTCGGAATTATTATATAATAATTGTCCAAAGCTTTCGTATTTTCGGGCGCTTTCGGCTATACTTTTAGCCATTATCAAGAATTAGTTTTGTTTTACTTGTAAAGTAAATAAACATGTGTAAAGTTTATGCATATAGAGTTTTGTGTATGTTAAGTTCCGAACATGGTAAGCACAATGGTACTGTGTTCGTAATTGTTTTTATTAAGTGTAGGATTTCTCGTTTTTATCAGTAATGCCTCCATTATTTTTAATCTTCTTTTGCAAGTGGATAATTCAAAATTTCCTAATGATATGCATAAACTTAATGATAATACCTTGTCTGTCATTTTTAATAAAACCTGTAGAAAAGAGAGATTGTTTTCTAAATATTATATATATATATATACATATATTGATCACTTTAATATATATATATATATATATATATATATATATATATATATATATTGATCACTTTAATACATAAATACAGAAAATCTTAAAACTATATATATATATATATATATAGTTTTAAGATTTTCTGTATTTAAAGTGATCAATATCTGCTATAGTGAGTATGTAAATATAAAAGTGGGCACTGATGTCAACACACAGGAGCGAGGTTTGATCCCCAAATATCGGGGCTGTTACCCTGGTAACAGAGTTAGAAGCTGCTTGACACCTGATTGACCCTGAACTGTGTCGCGTATACAAAATAAGTTATAGCTAGCTCACTCACTTACATTGTTTGTAGTAGTAGCTGGAAGGAAAGTGTGTAGAGTTTGGTAGTCTCACCACATAACAGAGGTTCCATCAGTGACCAACGTTTCCCCAGATCCGACAACCATCATATTCGTCAGATCTCACTCCTTGCGGTTTTTTTTCTTTTCTAAAATTGTTGTGGAGTTATTGTGGCGAAACTTCTCTGCAAAGTTGAAGTGACCGGTTTGTCGGAAGTAAGACACGGAAGTAAGACACAGAGGGTAGATTCAAAAACAGTGTATTAGTATAACAAGAACAATATATACAAAGGAAAGTTAGTAATAAGTAAATAGAAATAAGTATGTCTGAACGGTCTATCTTGTTCTTTTCTTTTCTCTCTACCTTCGCAACTGCCTTCACTTCTTTGCTCACATCCTTCTCTTGCCTTTTCTCTTTCACCTCCTGTAGCTGTTTCGTCCTTCCCTTCACTCTCTTCCTGCCTAAAACTTTAACTCTCTAATGTCGCCTCCTGCACATTAGTGGCGGTACCGCCTTGCTTAGGATGAAATACTTAAAATAAAATAAAATAAAATAAAAATAAACTATGTTAATGTATCCTGCTGCTTTGAATGGCTCCTGGGCCTTGTAAAGGGTGAACTTTATTTTAAAAAAAAGTCTCCGCCTACGCGGAAAAAAATTCAAAACCTAGAAACCGGAAACACTGAAATAGAAATAAAAACTCGTTCTTCGAGCGCGTAAAAAAAAAAATAAAAAAAGATGGAGAATTGAATTTTGTTTATGCGAGTAAAATAATTTTTTATTTTTATTTTTTCTAAATGAACGAGTCTTTTCAATGTTCTTTAATTCGGTCTTGACATGCAAAAAAGAAAAAAAATGGGCGATTTAACATTTACTTTTTTTTCGACTTTCACGCTCTCTTTCTGCGAATTCCGAGCTTTTATCTTCTCATCAACATTATCAAATCTGATAAAAATCTTTTTCATGCGTCTATCATGATTTCTTTACATCTGCAACAAGATCAATGCAGGAGTTATCGATCTTTCTTTTGAAAGATATTTCGTTCTATTTCGAGTAGCGTTCATAAGATTGCAAATATATATCTTCAAAGCGTGTGGCCTATATTGGGGTGCAAAGTCACAAATATGTGTCAATTACACCCCTCCGTACCACATACACACAGAAAAAAATATATGCATACACGTGCGTATATATATGCATATACGCATATGTGTGCGCATAAACTTCGGAGTCGGGTTTCAATCCTGGGTAAAAAGCAATCGGAGTCTAACCGTACTGATGAGCTGTAATACAGCAAAACAGATTTGTCTGTGGATGACTATATATATATATATATATATGTGTGTGTGTGTGTGTGTGTGTGTGTGTGTGTATGTGTGTGTGTGTGTGTGTGTTACGAAAAATTACGAAGGTTAACGAAATGGTTTTAACAACCGACATATGTAATTTATTTGTTTGAACATTATTTTTAATCGATACTCGAAATTGAGTAGATATTCTATTTTTAATCAAACAGTATATTTATATATTTATTTCTATCGGCCTGATTATTTACGATAAATTTTGTTATGTTGATAAGGGTAGCAGTTTCAAATATTGCCGACTGACACATATTTTTGTAACAAAATTTATCGTAAATAATCAGGCCGATAGAAATATATATATATATATATATATATATATATACACTGTTTGATTAAAAACAGAATATCTACTCAAATACGAGTATCGATTAAAAATAATGCTCAAACAAATAAATTATATATATATATATATATATATATATATATATATATATAGTATAAATCATTCAAAGTTAAAATGATTATTAACTACGTGCATCGCCTTCGTTATATAGGCTTCATCAGATCAGGATGAAAGAAATCTGTGTGTGTGCGTGTTTTCATATTTAATACTTTAACATAAACGAATATTAACTTCCTTTACTTCTTTATGTGCCGTGTCCCTTAAGGACGTATGTGATTACGGACTTTCACTAGCCGCACCGCTTGTCGCTCTTAATATTTTCCCTCTTGGTATCTTTCCCAAATCCCGTTCTGCCTTTCATTTACTGAAATCTATCATGTATGTCTCTCGCTGCTTTCCCCTGTATATCTTTCTCCCTATCTGTTCTATGAGTATCGGATTCTCTAAACCCTCTTTTCTCATTACGTGTCTCAGAAAACTCAGCTGTCTCTTCCAGATGCTAAATATAAGTTACCTTTTCGTTTTCATACTCTCCAAAACCTTGTTGTTGCAGTCCATGATATCCTCAATATCCTGCTGTAGAACAACACTTTCTGTTGCTTCGCGTCTCTCCTTTATCTTTGAGGAAATCGTCCTGCATTCGCTGCCATATAGAAGACAAATATCACATAACATTCAAGTACTCTTTTCTTTGTTTCCAACAAAATCTTTCTGTCTTTCAATACTCTGCATAACTTTTCAAAATGTGTCCTTGGCCATACCAATGCACCTTCAGATCTCAGTGTCACACTTTCCCTTCCATCCTCTTCATAAGTATTTAAGTTTCTGCCCCTGTTTCGTTTTAGTATCCCCGACCTCCAGTTGGTATTTTGGGGTTCTTTTTGTTGATGACCATGCATTCGATTTTTTAAGCTTATGTTTAGCCCTTTCTTCTCACTTTCCCTAGCTTTCTTCTGTAAGAGGTCCTGTATTTTTCTTTCCGTGCATGCTGTCAGCACTGTATCAATGCGTATCTTATAGTGTTCAGATTGTGACCTCCAATGACGAATCTCAATAGGACTCCCAGCTCTTTGAGAATTCTTTCCATTTACAAGTCAAGTAGATCTTGTCTTACACCCACTTTTATTTTTGTATATATGCTGAATTCATTTTCTGTTCGTACGCAGGCGGTTTGCTGCCAGTATATATTCTTGGTTATTCTAATGTCTTTACCGAATATGCCGTGGTTGCTGAACACATCTAACAAGTCTTTTTGGCGTACTTTGTCGAAGGTCTTTGCGTAGTCTATAAAATATAGGTATACGTCTTTCTGCATTTGTATTGCTCTTTCTTATAACATTATGAGAATGAATGTGGCATTCCTTGTTCCGGTGTCTTTGACGAACCCGCACTGTTATTGTTCTATCTCTGGGCAGATTGTTCATTTTATGTGTTAAGCTGATTGTTTGGTGGAGTTCACATTTCTTTGCGGTAACTTTTTACGTAGTGCTATCAAAACTGATATGCGTAGGTCTTCCGATATATCGCCACTGTTGTAGATTTCATTTGTTATTTCTGTAATCCTGTCTACAACTGTCAGCATCTCTATTACAATACCGCCTAACATTGCTGCTTTGTTTAAGCTCATTTTGGCCAGTGCAAATTCCATTTTGGATTTTAATATTTCTGGTCCGTAATATTTCTGGCTTCTCTCTCTTGAAGAAATCTCCAATATATTCATCCCATCACGGAAGTATTTTTTCTCTAATATTAGCGTTCCGTCCTTGGATTTTATGCATCCTGTTGCAGAGTATGTCATTTGTACTGCTAGTTCCCTTAATTTTTTATGCATACTTTCATGGCTTCTTCTCAGACGAACTCAAATCACTGGTGCCTCCTCAATAGGTGTTTACTCGTGCAACCAGACTGGCAACTGGGTCCCACCCATTCACAGTTAGGTTAGCCAAATGCAGACGACAATTCTACTCCTGCAGCTTCTTCTCTCGAAACTTCCCGCTTGTGGAACTCGCTCCCTTATTCTTGCTTTCCTGACGGCTACAACCTCCAGAAATTTAAATGCAATGTCAATACTCATCTACTAACCACTCGACCCTAGCCCTTCTCCCACCCCGTATATCCTTCCCTTTCTCCCAACACTTGAAACTGTCAACACACCTGTATTCTCATCTTTCTATTGCTCCTTTCTAATTGGTTTGTACTCCTCTTCTCTCTCTTCTAATTAATCTTCTTTCAGTTATGTAACCCCTCGCACACCAGTGGCATCTCCGTCTTGCTCGGGATGGAATGATTAAAAAAAATCTCTTTTATTTGACATGGCCAGTCTCTCAAATTTCTGCCCATTTGTCGTTGAGTCAGTTTTCTTCATTTTGCATGCATTTGTTCCTTTATTTCCTTGTGTATTTTCCTGTATTTTGTTGTTTTACTTTGCTTTGTTCTTTGACTCCTTTGCATCATGTCAAACAATTCCTCGGTGATCTAATAATCTTTTCTCCTACATCTGTTTTCCTTTATTGTGACGTCATTTGTTGATGTCACTTGCTTATTTTAGTGCAAGGGTTGGCAACATACGGCCCTCGAGCTGGATCCGGCCCGCGAAGACATTTGGACCGGTCCGCGTGTCTGATTACCAATGACTCTATTTTTAACATGAGAGACGAGGCTTCCGAATTCAACAAAAAGCTTGCTGTTATCTCCTTCTGATCCACCCAACCGAATTTGAATACTATAACCGCTAAAACACGATCAAAACCCAATCACCTCCATTTCTGCGTATAAAATAAAAAAAAGTATACATAAAACAAAAACTGAGAGCCGATTTGACCGACCGACTGGCGACAGATATTAGGTGGGGACACCTTCAAAGGGACAATGTTGTCTCAGTCGGCTTTCTATTTCATTCCTCCAACAGCGACCCCCCACCATCGCTTACCTCCACCATCTACCTTATGTAAGTTGCTCGAATCTTTTAATGGGCCATGTTTTAATCTTATCATACATAAGTATATATGTTTGCAACTATTTGTACTCGTATGTATGGGTATATGTGTTTCGTTTTTGTTTGATGTTTGTGTGTGTGGTTCGTTTGTGGTACAATTTTCAATAAGTTTCAAACCTACATGTCATAATTTCATCCAGTTCACTTCGGTTGAATTTTTTCACTTTGAAATATTTTGACGTTCCTCGAGGAAAAGTAATTTTTGTTGGGTATTTTTTTAATTTTAGATTTTCTTTTGTTGTTCTTTTGATTTCTCAATGTTTATTTGCATTATGGTTTTAAATATTTAAGTTGACAGGGGTATGCATATGTAATTTTCTTTAATTTTTCATTAATGGCCTTCGTTCGGCCCGCGACCCGTCATTATAACACGATCCAGCCCGGGGGGGGGGGTCGAATGAGTTGCCGACCCCTGTCTTAGTGCGTCCTATTTAGAGTTTCCATTTCCAAATTGTCTTTTTCGTATTTTCTTTTCGCGCTGTCTGCAGATTTTTCTGCAGATTCAGGTTGTTCACAAGTCTGTTGTATTGCATGCTGGATGCCGTGTTAGGATTGTAATGAAAGCTAATCCATGGTCCTGGAGCTCAGACTCTTTGGACGTTGGTACGAAAGACTAAAAAGCAATAGTTGTTTCCATTAAAGCGAAACCGTAAACTGAAAGAAAAATGAATGGATGTAAGTCAAATTTTGATTTCCTGGTATCGATATCAAATAAGTTTTTTCGTCGTAAACTGAATATTGAAGGCTAAATAAGTCCTCTGAGTAAATGATATCATGGCTGAGACTAAGAACTACTATTATACCTACTTAGAGCCAAACCCGAAGCAAAAACTAAAATAAAAGGGCTGAAAAAATACAGACATACAGGCAGATAAACAGACACACACACACACACACACAAACATCTAGCCTTATATATATATATATATATATTATCGATTTTCTGCACTATTGTAAGAACTGCAACATTGAAACTTCTGGATCTCGTTTCTTATGTCTTTGTCTATGAGTGTATCAAATTTGATTAAAATCGGACCACTCCTTCTATAACCCGATTTTTTCGATTATTGATTTTCAATATTTATCGGGGGTACCTCATCACAAAACCGAGCTAAGAACACTTGCAGAGGCTTATAGTACAACTGTGCAAATTTTCAAGAAAACCGGTTCAGCCGTTTTGGAGTCTATAGGTAACACACACACACACACACACACACACACACACACACACACACACACACACACACAGTTCCATTTATTAAATAAGTTTAGATAGTCAATTTGGTTTTTCGATTTTTTCATAGGTTCCTCCATGTCCGTAATCGTTTTGGGTGTTCGTCAAAGCAGGTGTTGGTTGTTACCTGGTGATTCGTTGTCCACCACTGGACCAATTTCTCTCCGCTGTCATTGCAGTTTCCTAGTTCAAAATTGACAACCGTTTCTCCTTCCCTTTCTTTGCCAACTTTGGCGTTTAGGTCTCGCATGATAATTCTAATTTCTTCCGATTTGCACTGTGCCTTGGCGTTGTTCAACATGAATAAAAAGATTTAATTTCTTATTCGGTACTTTGTGTTGTCGGTGCATATACTACGATAATATATATGTTGAAGGACTTCCATTTCAGTTTAACCACAAGAATTATTTCAGACGCTAGGAACGTGGAAAGTCTGGACGTTGAACAACTGTAGTCAACTTGAGAATGTCAAGTAAGAAATGAGCTGATTGAACATCAAAATTCTGGATTCAAAATATGCAAAACTAGATGGCCAAACAATGGAGACTTCAGCAGCGACAACCACAGGATAATATATGCAAGAGGTAAAAATAACGAAAAGGGAGTCGGATTAATACCGGACGAAGAAATGAAGAAATGAGTTCTGGGATACTGCCAGTTATCTAAAAGAACCCTTCTGGTTAAACTGAAAGGGAGACACTTCAACATAACAAAAATAGTCGTCTATGCACCCCAACAACGCAAAGCAGTGAAGAAGAAATAGAATCTTTCTACTTCACACTTGACAATGCCAAGGCTCAACATAAAACCTAAGAAATTAGAATCATCATGGGAGACTTTTTTTTTTTTATAAGCGTTTCACCCCGAGTAAGGCATGTCACTGCCACGACTGCGCAGGGGGCTACGTAGAGTGGAGAAAGGATGATTAAATACAGGAAATGTCAGAGGGTGGGTGATAGGCGGGTAGGGATACCGAGAATGGTTAAATATAGGAAATGTCAGAGGGTGGGTGATAGGCGGGTAAGGATACCGAGAATGAGGGTTGGGTAGATGAGTGTTTTCTGAGAATAATTGGGAGTTAGTGTGATAGGAGGTGTCTATTGACCCTACATTTAAACACCTGGAGATTGTAGCTGTCGGGAAAGCAGACTTGTGGAAGGGAGTTCCACAGGCGGGATACGTGAGAAAAAAGCTGTTGGAGTAGAATTTACGGTTACATCTTATTTGTTTAACTGTAAAAGGGTGGGACCTAGTTGCTAATCTAGTATCTCGTGTAAATTCGTGCTTAGGCGGCACCAGTGATCTAAGTTCATTGGAGCAGAAGCCATGAAAGTACTTGTAGAAGAGCCACAGGGAAGCCACATCACGCCGGTGAGAGAGTGGTTGCAGCCGGTCTGCCAAGTCAGTATCAACCACGTTACAGATCCTCCTTTGTATTTTGTCAAGAAGCCCAAGGAGAGCAGCAGGGGCACCCGACCAGATATGGCAGCAATATTCAATACACGGGCGGATGGTAGATTTGTATATGTGCAGAATAGATTCAGGTGGGAAAAACTTCCGGGCCCTGCACAGAGCCGACTTTCATAGCAGCTGATTTGGCAATGGATTCGATATAGTCATTCCATTTTAGGTCCGCCGAAAGTGTAAGGCCAAGGAGGCGTAGTATTTTACTCTCTGGGAGGCTAGCCTGTCCCATGCTAATGGGAGGTAGATGCGATTGTCTATGGTGGTTAGTTGATAACAGCTTCGTTTTAGAAGCATTGAAATTTACTAGCCATTTCCTACCTCAGGCCACTACGGATTGGAGGTCCTTTTCAAGTACGGCAGCGAGGTTCGCTTTGTCGCCCACACCTGGTTTTTGATCGATGCGAAAGTAGATTGTTGTGTCATCGGCATACATGCCAACTTGGGATCTAATGGCGTCGAGGAGATCATTAATGTAGATCAGAAAGAGCGTGGGACCTAGGATAGAACCTTGAGGGACGCCCGCGTTCGTATGGTAGTTTTGGGAGGCATGCCCATTTAATACCACCTTCAATGTGCGGTTAGAGAGGAATGACTGGATGAGGTCAAACAGATGTCCAGTTATCCCGTAGCTCCGCAGTTTACACAAGAGGCCAGCATGCCAGAACCTGTCGAACGCTTTGGAGATATCCAAGGCAACGGTTCGGGCTTCGCCATTCTTGTCAAGTGCCCGGTATATGTACTCGGTAATGGTCGTTAGCATATCAGCAGTAGACCGGGAGAAGCGAAACCCGTACTGTTTGTCAGAGAGAAGCCTGTGGGCCGTGAGATGCTGAATCACCTCGGCGTTGATAATGGCTTCGAAAACTTTGCCAAAGATCGGAAGGAGACTAATAGGACGGTAATTGGCGGGGTCTGAGGGTTCGCCAGAATTCTTAAATATAGGAACTACACAGGAGGACTTCCAACAGGCAGGAAAACAGGAAGCAGATAGGCAGAGTTTATAGAGCTTAGAGAGGACAGAGGAGAGTTCTGGGGCACATTTCTTCAGTACTATGACTGGGATTCCGTCACCGCCGCTCGCTTTGTGTGGGTCAAGTTGTACAATTATCTTGGCGACCAGCGAGGGTGTAATGTGGACGTTATTTAGTTGAGCCTTAGTTCTGGGTGGGAAGTCGGGTGTAGGTATTCCTAACGAAAGGAGAGGGAAAGGGAGACAACTGGCAACTTTTGATTAAGAATTCGATATGACCGAGGTGAAAGATGGGTCCAGTGGTGTAAAACGAATGACCAGGTGATAACCAACACCTGATTTCAGAACAGCCAAAACGCCTATGGACATGAAGAAGCCCAGGAGCCAACAGAAAAAAAAACTGATTATATAATTATATAACCATAAACAAAAGATTCAGAAACGAAGTGATTCAATGCAAAAGCTATCCAAGTATCGACCGTGGAAGCGATCATCTTCCAGTTATCTGCAAACTAAGGATGAAACTTCGGAGACAAAAGAAGCATAGAGAAGCATCTAGACTGCAAGAAACACGCTCCTGAATGAACTCAATCTGCTGAAATAAATACACTGATAGTATGAGAAACAATACGAAGAACAAATGGGAGATAAAAATTCTAAATGGGACGCATTTAAATAAGCGCTCGTGACATCAGCAAACAACATGGTCCCAGAAGAAATCAGACGCAGAAGAAAAAACGAGTGGATGACTGAAGAGATCCTTGACATGATGCAAAGGAGACAGAAAACTATGCCAAGACACGGAACTGAATGCAAAAAACTACAAAAGGAAATAAGTACCAAGTGCAGACAGTCTAAAGGGGAATGGCTCAACAACAAATGTACCGAAGTAGAGAGATTAAGCAAGACTAATAAAGGAGAAATGCATAAAGAAATAAAGAAACTGACAGGAAAAGGAACATGCACCTAAACAAAGTGTATAAAATCCAAGGATAGAACCATCATATTAGAGAAAGAGGAAATACTCCAGCGATGGGAAGAATATATAAAAGATCTCTTCCGCGAGAAGACAGAGCGACCGATAGTAAACAAAGATGCTAACGGACCGGAAATACAAAAATCCGAAGTGAAAGCCGCAATGGTCAAACTGAATAGAAAGAAAGCAGCTGGACCAGGCGTCATTGTAATATAGATGCCGACAGCCTTAGAAGATTTCGACATAGAGAAAATTACGGAAATATTAAATGAAATCTACAACAGCGGTGCAATAATACCAGATGACCTAAGCAGACCAATGTTCATAACAGGTGCAATAGAATGCGAACTCCGGCAAACAATCAGTTTGATGATCCATATAACGAAACTTGGTGTCCAAATTCTGATGAATAGAGCGCAAAGCAGAATCAGGTCAGAGAGAGGAGAGGAACAGTGCGCTTTTGTCAAAGAACAAGGAATGCAATATTTATGCTAAGGATTCTATCAGAAAGGGCAATACAAAAGAAAAAGGACGTTTACCTAAATTTTATAAACTATGCCAAGGCGTTCGACAAAGTACGCCACAAAGAAATGATAGAAATGCTAAGCAACCTCGACATATTTAGGAAAGACACTAGAGTAAACAAGAACCTCTACTGGCAGCAAACCGCCTGCATACGGATAGGAAACGAATTTAGCAGATATACAAAGATAGAAAAGGGCATAAGACAAGGATGTGTCTTCACCGAATCTATTTAACTTGTACAGCGAAACTATTCTGAGGACCATAGAAGTAGTGCCAGGATTTGCCATCGGCGGTCACAATCTGAACAACATAAGATACGCAGATGATACAGTGCTGATAGCCGGCACGAAGGGAAACTAAAAGACCTCCTCAAACGGTAGATGGAGAAAGTCGAAAGAAAGGACTACAAATAAACTAAAAGAAAAGCGAATGTATGGTCGTTAGCAAACAGGAGCCCAAAATTTTAGGGATACTAAAATCAAGCATATTAAAAAATTTAAGTACTTGGGATGAGTTCTAAGAGAAAATTGTGACATTGAGATCCGAAATCGAATTAGCATGGCCAAAGAGGCATTCCAGAAGCTGAGCAGAGTATTAAGAGACAAGAAAATTTGGCTAGAAAAAAAAAGAGTACTGCATTGCTATGTGATGTCTGGTCTTCAATATGACAGCGAATGCTGGACAATATCATCAAAGATGAAGGAAAAACTTGAAGCAACTGAAATGTGGTTCTACAGAAGGATGTTGCGGATATCATGGACTGAGCATGTGAGCAATGATGAGATTTTGGAAATTATGAAAACGAAAAGGAAATTAATAGTGAGCATCAGATAAAGACAGTTTAAGTTCCTGGAAAATGTGATAAAAAAGAGAGGCATAGAGAATCTGATGCACACAGGTCAGATAGAGGGAAAATAAGACAGGGGAAAGCAGTAGATAACATATTTGACGCAGGTGCATGGCAGAGCGGGGTTTGGGTGGTGTAACAGGAGAAAGCATGCTAAGAGCCACCTGAGATAGGGAGATTTAGAAGGCCATGATCGCCTATGTCCTGAAGGGACATGGCAAAAAGAAGAAGAAGGAGCTGACAGAATCCCAGAAGGCTTTTCTTCATGTCTTGCTTCAGTATAAAGCCGACTCTTTTTTTCGTTATTTTCACCGTCTGCGTATAGAATTCTGTGGTTGTCGAGGACAAAGTCTCCACTGTTCGCCCACCTCGTTTCACATATATCTAAAATACTGATGCTTAATTTAATCATTTCCTTTAAATATTCCAGCTGTCCACACTCGTTCAAGGTTTTGATGTTCCAATTATTTTTTTGTTTGGTGCGAACAGTCGCAATATAACGATCCGATGACACCTGACGCTCGTGTCGTTCCATTCCTGGCAAGGGATGAGTTCTGAGGAATTGGATCCCTTTAGAATACACACAGGCGTGGGTACATACTCACACACTTACAGATTATATATATATATATATATATATATATATATATATATATAACAGAAATAGGGGTTGTTCCAACGAAAACATTGGTATTGAATAAAAAGGTGCGACAAGCCGTGAACGTCTTTTTTAAAGTGAGATTTATTTTTGTTACTATTATTAATATTACTTTCTTTTTGTGCGTGATGGTATTTGTGTCACTACACGTGTTTCGAGTATAAAGTTCATTCTCTTCAGGCGAATAAACTTGTGACTCCACATATCGAGATCCGTTTGTTTTTCAGATAGCCGAAGTATCGTGTATAAATAGATAAGTGGTGAGCAGGTCAGAAAGTTCATATCCGTGCATGCGTGTATTTTTTTTTGTTTTTTTTTACACACGCCCGTTAAAGCTCTCCCGTCACCTTTCGTTGGCTCAAAACATTTTTTTACAATGATTACGAAATTTGATTTCATCTTTATACTTTGAAATTGTTTTCAGCGATTTTGATTCAATTCTACTCTACGGGTCATCTAGTACTTTTTGTTTTGTTTTAGGAATACTATTTGAATTTACTGTTTTTATTTATGGACATTTAATATATCATAAAAACAAGTAATATTAATACATCTACATTTTAAAACAAACTTTCACAGCTTCTTTCACTTTTAACGCATATATATATATATATATATATATATATAAAAATTTGAATTAATAAATATACATATGAGGGTGCACATGTGTTTAACATTATTATTCAGGTGTTAATAAAACAGCACTCAAGATATGAACAAAGCTGTATTATATATATTAATAAATATACATATAATCCTACGTGTATGGCACGACTCGGAGTATCATGCGTTATGCAATCATCAGGTGCATATTTTAAAATATGCACCTAATGATTGCATAACACATGAAACTCCGAGTCGTGCAATTCACGTAAGAAAATCTGTATATTTATTACTATATAAGACGCGTCAGATCAATTAAATGCTTACCCAGTGTTGTTTGGGGTTGCAGGCTCAAATCCTGCCGAATGATACATATTTTCCTAAGAAAAAATTCTAAAAAATATTCAGTTGTTAATCCATTTTGTTAATCAACCGAAACTTTCCATATATATATATATATATATATATATATATATATATATATATATATATATATAAATTCAAAATTAATGATCATTTTAGAGAATAAAATTCGCTTCTTCAGCAATCTTTAATATTATGTAAAAATTCAAATGTTTACACACACACACACACATACACACATGTACATATATATATTTATATATATATGCTCTCTCTTATAATAAAGATCACTATATATATATATATATATCCCTCTTGTCACACTCAGGAGCTTGGAATATATTTTTTTTTGTCTCGTGTCTTAATGTAAGATATCTAATAGTAGACACATCACTGTATATGTTGTCGTTTTGGACGGTATATCGATAAAAAATACTTTGTTGTCATTTTTGACGTCACTGGCCCTCTAGTAATTGTGTATAAACATTGATTTGTTGCAAGGGCAGGTAATTATTGGTCATTTATATTTGAGTTTAAAAGTATTTACTTGGTTCGGGCATAGGTAAATATTGGTCAACAGTATAGTCCGGCGTTGCTCGTGTGTAATGTGTGCTATTTCTTATTTTATTTTCTAAACTCAACACACACACGCACGATCAAATTTATTCACACCACGTGTATCTCAAAAAAATAAAATTGCGCAGGGATTCACCCCTTACCATACCCTGTGGGGTCAAAAACAAGGACGGCGCATCCAAAAGCTCGGACGTAGTGGAAAGTACATCACGTGTTCAAAAATACGAATTTTCGACCAATCAGGGCTCGACATAAGAAACACACTTTTTGATCTCCCCGGAGCTTCACCATCAAGATAAAAGGGGAAGCAGAAACTTTCAACGCGAGAGGGAAGAGCAACCAGCTCACACCAAAAGGGCACGGACAGCTTGGAACACACACACACACACACACACACACACACACACACACACACACACACACACAGAATTCAGCAGTTCACACTACAGGCAGCTTTCTTTCACCCTCTCTTTCTCTCATCTCGCTTGCAACACATTGTCCTTCCTTTCCCTCTCACATTCCTAGTTATGTTCTTTCTTCCTTTTGACAGCTTTACGGACAACTACATTTTTGTACAAAAAATAATTCTTTTATTTTTTTTACGAAAATAAACAAAAGTTTATTTTACTTTATTTGTAGTGCATTTTTCTTTTTATTATTTGTTTGAGGGAATTCCTCGCCTCCTCTACAAATGAAATCTTTAAAACTAATCCATGGTCCTGGAGCTCAGACTCTTTGAACGATGGCACAAAAAACTAAAAAGCAATAGTTGTTTCCAGTTAAAGCAAAACTGTTGACTGAAAGAAAAATGAATGGATGTAAGTCAAAATTTGATTTCCTGGTATCGATATCAAATTTTCTGCACTATTGTAAGAACTGCAACCTTGAAACTTCTGAATATCGTTTCTTATGTCTTTGTCTATGAGTGTATCAAATTTGATTAAAATCGGACCAGTCCTTCTATAACACGATTTTTTCGATTATTGATTTTTGATATTTATTGGGGGTACCTCGACACAAAACCTAGCTAAGAACACTCACAGACGCTTATAGTACAATTGTGTAAATTTTCAAGAAAATTGGCTCAGCCATTTCAGGGTTTATAGGTAACGGACACACACACACACACACACACACACACACACACACACACACACACACACACACAAAAGTTCCATTTATAAATAAGTTTAGATAACGATTGAGTCTATAATCAGGGTTAAATATATCAGTAGAGCCGAGTTCGAATTCCAGTTGAATTCGTTGCAATCACTTACACGCAAAAACCCTTGAGAAAGGTATGAATTAATCTCTTCTCTCTTCAGCTATGAGTTGAATATCAGGATAGACTACGTTCTATAGCCTTGTTTGGCAACCAGTCTACCGCAGATTGAGACGGCAACCTAGTGGAAAATCTACTGCCTAGTCAGTCATAAATCGAAAGTGACATGATCGCCTAAGCGTGTATCACGTATGGCACTTAACTGACTGACTGAGAGGTAAATATTCGTCTTTATCTGAGTCTATCACATTTGCTGGTAGTTTTTGGTGTGGTTTTAACCCTCTGAAGAAGTGCATTTGCCGTATTCTTGGCCCCAACGACAGGTCAATGAGGAGGGGTAAGCGTGACCGCCTAGGAATCGTGCAGGCGGCTATGATTGAACTACACTTCGTGTGTAGTTCAATATCTGCCAACCAGTATCTTTCCTGGCAAATGAAAAGCGTAGAAATAATTCCGTACTTTGAGATTCAAATGTATTTCCTAATCGTAGCGAATGGACCAGATTTAGTTGCCGTAAACAAAGAAACAATTCGTGGGAATCCATACTTCACCATAAGAATTAACTGAAATGAACCGGGCTACTATTTTCCCAGTCTTTACAAAAATAATTACGCGGCCTTCTGGATGATGAATTATTCCTCATTCCGCAATACTTATCTCACATATGAAACGTTACTCTATCTTTATTAATGCAGTAGATGTTTAGACGAGTTACAATTCTTAGTTCTACAAGCACAGAACTTTACAACTAGGCTGCACTTGTTACTTAGTGGTACAAACTCCGTAGATAATGCCTCCCTGACAACTAAAATTTTAGTGTTTTTAAGTCCATAGTCAACCGATATTTATTCTACACTTACTCCTAATATTCATGAAGCCCCTACCTTGAGTGACACTTGGGCTTTCTATTAACTAACAATATATATATATATATATATATATATATATATATATATATCAGCATGCATGTGGGTATAGAAGAATCCAAAGGAGTAGCCTGTACATATAATGGTAGGATAACTCTCTAAGAGAGCTCTAAAATATATGCATATAAAATTAATAATTATAGAGCAAATGTAAGAAAAATTAAGGCAGACACGTTATTTTATAGTGAATCGGAAGTAGAAGTCTATTTCAGGCGAACCACCATCAGCTTCCGTCTTTATTTTACAAAGGATTTGTGTAAAATTAAAAAGGATTTGTGTAAAATCTTTTGTAAAATAAAGACGGAAGCTGATGATGGTTCGCCTGAAATAGACTTCTACTTCCGATTCACTATAAAATAACGTGTCTGCCTTAATTTTTCTTATATATATATATATATATATATATATATATATATATATATATATATACTGAAAAGAAAACTTAACACATAATTAAACGATTAGTCCCGATTATGTAATTGTAAGGATTTTTCCTTACATTGCTGAAATAAAATATGTTGAATTTATGGATTGAAATCTGACAAGATGAATAGAATAAGTAAGAAACAAGTAAAAAAAAGTGTCTTTAATCTGACATGTTTCACTTTAACAAGCTTCTTCAGTAAAAATTCTCTTTTGTTAAAGTGAAACATGTTAGATTAAAGATACTTTTGCCAACTTGTTCTTTACTTATTCTATTCATATATTTTATTTAAAATAAAATTTATCATCATTCCATCCTTAGTAAGTCAGGTCCGTCTCTGCTGCGCAAGGAGTTACGGTGAAGTAATAATAATAATAATAAACAATATAATAATAATAATAATAATAATAATAATAATAATAATAATCTGAATTAAATTCACAGAATAGAGTTATGGCCATTAATAGCCTTGCAATCCCAGTTGTCCAATATAGCTTCAACATCTTAAACTGGACTCTAAACGACATCAGGCGAATGGATGCTAAAACAAGAAAGCTTCTTTCTAAGCATAGGATGCATCACCCAAAGGCTGATGTAGACCGTCTATACATACCCCGTAAAGAAGGTGGAAGGGGTCTTATTCAGCTGGAATTGTCATACAAGACAACAACTATTGGCTTACTAACATACATAGAAACAACAAAGGATTGGATGATACAATTAGTAAGGCAACATGAAGAAAGAAAGAAAAAATATTCAATAATAAAAGAAGGCAGTAAATACAAACAAGAATTACAGTTAGTAGATTCTGTAGAAAAGCAAAACAGTAGCCAAGAACCAACTATTGCGGCAAAAAATATGAAAATGAAAGCCAAAGATAAAGCTCTTGAAAAAGATGAAACAGCGCTGGCAAGACAAACCTCTGCATGGCCAATATCCAGTACGTGCCAATAAATCCAATGTTGACAAAGTTAATACTCATCGATGGTTACGTGCATCTGGATTAAAGTCTGAAACTGAAGGATTTATACTTGCAGCACAAGACCAAAGTCTTTTCACGAGAAACTTTCAGGCAAATATTATGCATAATAATATGGATCCAAAATGCAGGTTTTGTGATAAACACCAATAAACAATAGACCACCTAATCTCAGGCTGTTCTGTGCTTGCCCCAAACGAATATAAAAATCGCCACGATAGAGTTGGGCAATATTTACATTGGGCAATGTGCAAACATTATGGAAAAGCTGTAAACAAACACTGGTATGAACATCATCCAGCACCGGTTACAGAAATAGAAGATGTAACCATTCTATGGGATTACACCATCTACACAGACAGAAAAATTGAAGCAAACAGGCCAGACATTATTGTTAAAAACCAGAAGGAGAAAACTTGTCTATTAATTGATATGGCTTGTCCAGCGGATTGTAACATAGCAATCAAGGAATTTGAAAAACTGTCAAAATATAAAGACCTGGAAATTGAAATAGAAAAAATGTGGAAATTGAAAACAAGAGTTGTGCCAGTGATAGTAGGTGCACTTGGAATGATAAAAAATGGAACAAAACAACACATTGAAAGAATCCCTGGAAACCCCAGCTTAAGAGATATACAAAAAATTGTCTTATTAAGTACAGCCCACACACTAAGGAAAACTTTATCTATGTAATGCTGGGGATGATAGGGAGGATAGAAAAACATGAAATGGAGTCATAACAACACGCCACTACCTGCCTTAGGTCTCCCCGCAGACTTGGTTGGTAGTGAGACCAATGCAGAAATCGAAATATGATGAAAAATGACATAATAATAATAATAATAATAATAATAATAATAATAATAATAATAATAATAGGATTTATACTTGCAGCACAAGACCAAAGTCTTTTCACGAGAAACTTTCAGGCAAATATTATGCATAATAATATGGATCCAAAATGCAGGTTTTGTGATAAACACCAAGAAACAATAGACCACCTAATCTCAGGCTGTTCAGTGCTTGCCCCAAACGAATATAAAAATCGCCACGATAGAGTTGGGCAATATTTACATTGGACAATGTGCAAACATTATGGAAAAGCTGTAAACAAACACTGGTATGAACATCATCCAGCACCGGTTACAGAAATAGAAGATGTAACCATTCTATGGGATTACACCATCTACACAGACAGAAAAATTGAAGCAAACAGGCCAGACATTATTGTTAAAAACCAGAAGGAGAAAACTTGTCTATTAATTGATATGGCTTGTCCAGCGGATTGTAACATAGCAATCAAGGAATTTGAAAAACTGTCAAAATATAAAGACCTGGAAATTGAAATAGAAAAAATGTGGAAATTGAAAACAAGAGTTGTGCCAGTGATAGTAGGTGCACTTGGAATGATAAAAAATGGAACAAAACAACACATTGAAAGAATCCCTGGAAACCCCAGCTTAAGAGACATACAAAAAATTGTCTTATTAAGTACAGCCCACACACTAAGGAAAACTTTATCTATGTAATGCTGAGGATGATAGGGAAGATAGAAAAACATGAAATGGAGCCATAACAACACGCCACTACCTGCCTTAGGTCTCCCCGCAGACTTGGTTGGTAGTGAGACCAAAGCAGAAATCGAAATATGATGAAAAATGACATAATAATAATAAACAATGTACAGGGGATGTCGAAGAAAAGAGAAGACTGGAAATCAAGGGGATGGAAGATGGCAACTGATGTTAAATGCAAACTTTTACAGATTGTAGCTATCCGGAAAGCAAGTAAACGAAAGGGAGTTCTACAGGGCGCGAAGTGCGAGAAAAGAAACTGTTAGAGTAGAAAAAGTGGTTACATTTAACTATTTTGAAATAAAATAACCGGGACCTTGATGCCAATCTAGTAGCTCCCGTAAATACATGGAGTCGGGGAACCAGGGAAAAAAGCTCGTCAGAGAGGTTGCCATGAAAAAACATGTAGAAAATACAGAAGAAAGCCCCACATTGAATATCACAGTAGTAGCTAGTCTAGATGTGCGTTGTGGTGTAATGGATATCCACTGGGAATAGGAAATCGGTAGAGCTGAGTTCGAATTCCAGTCGCAATTCATTTCATTCATTTCAGCACAAATACACTTAGGAATCTTCTTCCTTCAGCTTCTAGCTAAATAGCTGGAGAGATTGGGTTCTATAGCTGAAATGTCCCGGAAAGGGATATATATATATATATATTATTCGAAGTAGCTAAGTGGTTTTGGTAAATGTAACCGGGTAGGACAATCTAGCAAGTAGCCGTAATGGACGGTAGTCGTATGCAGTATGCTGAGACGTAGGCGTAGTCAATAGACGTAGACCTATAGACGTAGACCTATATCCATCCTCGCCTTAGTTTGTATTTATAGCTGACATCAGTCAATCATATTACTGTGAGGGAGAATCAAGGTATGCATATTCATTCCATCACATATTCATTACATCAATAGACTTGGTTGGTAACCAGTCTACCGCAGAAAGAATTGTTAACCTAATGTGAGAAAATGTTCTGTCTAGTCAGTAATGGATCGAAAGAGACATGATCGCCCAAGCGTGTATAGCACGTAATTGACTTGCTGATCTGGTCTAGATGTATCACTGGGAACAATCATGAGAAGATTAATAACATGACGGGAGGAAATAATAGATTCGCAAAAGGAGTAGGGAGGCTTTTCTATCGTCCGGTTCACACTTGAACATGAGTAGACCTTAATTCCTTGATTCCTGTTTCGGATTCAGTTTCCAGTTCCTTCAAAAGTTCTTTCACTCTCTTCCACTCCAAGGAACTTCTTGCGTGTTAATGATATTATCATCCTGCTTGGAGTGAACCGAAAAAATGCTTATGTGTTGTTTTTTCTTAGTCTCTTTCTTGCCTTCAATCTGTCACGTAAGTATCATATTTTCCAAGCCCTCTTTTTTATATAATTCTATAAATTTATCTTCGTGATGCTAAATATAAGAATCCTGTCTATTTTCTCTACAGATTCATCAGTGCTCACATGTTCGGTCCATAGTATTCTCATCATCTTACTGCAGAACCACATTTTTCTCACTATTGTTTTTGAATATGCCCCTTTGTAATAGTATTGGTTTTGACAAAAAAAGAAGATATGCTTCATGATACTAGAAGTAAGTATGGGATAGAACTACCAAAAAAAACAGAATTACGGAAAAGAATTAAAATACCGAGGAAGGTCCTGGAGTATATTTGCAGTCACGGCCTTCCTTTTCAATATAAGTCATCAATTACTTTTTTTTAAAAATATTTAGCCTATCAATTTGCTTTTTCTGTTTTCATATTTGGTGTGAGGACTTATAATTATTCACATTATTTACATGGGGACTGTTGTCCCCATTTTTTTGCTGTTATCCTGTTTCAGTTATTGCACCCTACAACCTTCATCAGGTGTATATCGATTCTCGGTAAATTAAATCTTTATTTAATCGATGGGGTAAGATTGTTCTCGTTCAATTGGACACGTGTAGTGATACTTTGTTTAGTTCGAAGACAAGATGAAGTGCTCAGTTTGAAATTCCCTGGAGGTTATCCATATTGATATACACCTAATGAAGGCCAGAGGCCCCAACGTCTGTAACGTTGTGATAACAATAACAAAATGAGGACAATAGTCTACACGTAAATAATATAACTATATTCCTGTTTTTGTTGACCCTTTGCCATCTCTCTTCGCCCCTTTTTCAGTCTTTTGTTGACCCTTTGTCTTGCTTCATTTACCCCTTCACTATGTCTGAGGAGCATCACATTCTTCTTGCCTTCTTTACACCATCTCTGACAAGAATGTCAAGTGTCACTTTCTGATTGTAAGTATACGTTCTCTTGCTGCTTCTATTTCCCTTAAAATTTCCAAGTTTCATACATGTTCTGTCGATTGTATTCGAACCCACTTTCTGTCGCTTCGAGTCTCTTCTTCAGCCGTGACGAGACTGTCCAGGATTCATAGTTACATAGGAATTTGTCTCTTTTTACTTTGTCTTTAAATCTTTTTCTAATAGATGAAGAAGATTAAGGAAGAGGAAGAAGAAAAAGAAGAGATAAAAAAGAAGAAAATGTTTTCTAAGAAGAGGAGGAAGAAGAAACAGAGAAGAATTTGGAGGAAAAAGAAGAAAAGGAAGAAGAAGCGACAGTCGAATAAGAGTAAGAAGAAAAAGCAGGTGAGGAAGAGGAAAAAAACAGAGGAACATGAGGAAGAAGAAAGAGAAGTATGAAGAATATGAGGAGGAGAAAGAGGGAGAACAGATAGAAAAAGATTAGAGGAGGAGAAGGAAGAAGAAGGAGAAGAATAAAAGGTGTATGAGGTACATTAGAAGGAGGAAGAGAAGACAGGAAGAAGAAGAAGAAGAAGAAGAAGAAGAAGAAGAAGAAGAAGAGGACGCAGAAGATGAAGAAGAAGCGGATAAGGGAGAAAAAGAAAGAAAAGAAGAAGAAGAAAGAGGAGGAGGCGGAGTAGATTAATAATAATAATAATATGATAATGATAACTTACGTCTACAGGTTCTGAAAATTCGCGAACAAACTGTTCCCCAGATTCCTAAAAAAACAAAAACAAAAAAAAAAAACGCGTTATATATAAAGATATCTAATCAGATGACATTTTACATGACAAAGTACTTGATCATTACAGGAGAATATGAATGTTTGCATTTTCATAAGACCTTTTAATGGACATCGAGACTAAAATGAATGATTTCCAACCGATTTAATCATG
The DNA here is from genome assembly GCA_037127315.1 of Ascarosepion bandense. Classification (NCBI taxonomy): domain Eukaryota; kingdom Metazoa; phylum Mollusca; class Cephalopoda; order Sepiida; family Sepiidae; genus Ascarosepion; species Ascarosepion bandense. Next base: position 5,395,267 of record JBBBDQ010000423.1, on the reverse strand, counting down.
AGATGAATATATACAAGGAATTTCAACAAATCAAACAGAAAATATTAAGCCGGGAATCATTTTGTACAATTTCTGAGAAATAAAACATCTTTTGGAGCTGAATGATGCAACAGACAAGGTTTTTCTTGAGATTTTGCATCATTGAAGCTGGGAAGATTTCTTTACTATTCCGTCTGTAAACGGGCGCCAAAAAAAAGAAAACAGTCGTGTAATAATGTAATACAGAACGAACGTAGCTATTCTCGTGACCTTTTTGCAGATTGTATTTAATCAGAGAATATGCGGGTGACGGGTGAGTTATTAATTAACTATTTGAGTCGCCAAAATGAGCTCAAGTTCCGACCTCTTTTCTCGCGTTCATTTCAACACAAAAGCACGCGAGAAAGTCCGTAATCTATCTCTTCTTGTTTAAGTTCAAACCAAATAGTTTCTTCTCGCGAACCGCTAGTCTATGGGACAGACTCCTAAGAGGGTGTTTCCCCGACCACTACAATCTTAACCTGTTCATGTCTAGAGTTAACCGTTATCTTTCCTTCCTATCCACCATATAGTGATTTTCTAAGAGTGGTTAGATATGGCACAAGGCCGAAAGTATGGGACACCCAGTGAGGATCGAACTCACTACTCAATTGTATCTAGCGAGATAAGCTTGCTAACCATTACACCACCTCAAGGTACCCGACGGTGATAGCTGATTATCTAAGCGCCGCTTAGATGTGGCACAAGGCCGAAAGTATGGGGTACCCAGTGAGGATCGAACTTACTACTCAGCTGTAATAGGTTCTAACAAGACAAGTTTGCTAACCATTATACCACGTTGAGGTGTCCTACTATCTACCACATCTAAACTTATTTATAAAAGGAACTTTGTTTGTGTGTGTGTGTGTGTGTGTGTATCCGTTACCTATAGACTCCGAAACGGCTGAACCGATTTTCTTGAAAATTTACACAGTTGTACTTTAAACGTCTGCTAGCGTTCTTAGCTAGGTTTTGTGTCGAGGTACCCCCGATAAATATCGAAAATCGATAATCGAAAAAAATCGGGTTATAGAAGGAATGGTCTGATTTTAATCAAATTTGATACACTCATAGACAAAGACATAAGAAACGATATTCAGAAGTTTCAAGGTTGCAATTCTTACAATAGTGCAGAAAATCGATAATATATATATATATATATATATATATATATATATATATATATATATATATAAGGCAAGATGTTTGTGTGTGTCCGTTTATCTGCCTGTATATCTGTATTTTTTCAGCTCTTTTATTTTAGTTTTTGCTTCGGATTTGGCTCTAAGTAGGTATAATTGTAGTTCTTAGTCTCAGCCATGATAGAATTTACTCAGAAGACTTATTTAGCCTTCAAAATTCAGTTTACGACGAAAAAAACCTATTTGATATCGATACGAGGAAATCAAAATTTGACTTACATCCATTCATTTTTCTTTCAGTCTACGGTTTCGCTTTAACTGGAAACAACTATTGCTTTTTAGTCTTTCGTGCCAACGTCCAAAGAGTCTGAGCTCCAGGACCATGGATTAGTTTTAAATCTTTCATTACACCCGAGCAACGCCGGACTAGTAAACTATAAGCTACTTATTAACTTAACCTTCTACCTCAAAAAAAAAAAAAAAAAAATACAATAAAACCGCACACATTCCGCTAATGCATAGAAAAAATAAAAAATAAAAACACAGAAACCAGAAGCACTAATATAGAACTATGGACTTACTTTCGCATTCCATTGGTGAAATGTAAATTTCACACGAGTAGTCTTTTCTCGCTAACTGCTGCACTATGGAACCAACTCTCAAGAGGATGCTTCCCAGATCCCTACAATCTTAACCATTTTTTTTTATAATCATATCGCCCCAAGCAAGGCATTTTACTGCCGCTGTTTTGCAGGGGGTTACATAGGAGGAAATTTATGAGAAAGAGTGACAGGTTATAGGGGTTTCAGGAAGTGGGTAAGAGAAGGATGACTGTGGTCATAAAGTGAGGGGTCAGTTTATATATTGATTGTAATGTCGAATTGATCCCCCATTTTATATTCACATTATAATAGCATAGATTTATTTTTATAATCATATCGCCACAAGCCAGGCATTTTACTGCCACTGTTTTGCAAGGGGTTACATAGGAGGAAATTTATGAGAAAGAGTGACAGATTATAGGGGGTGTCAGGAAGTGGGTAAGAGAAGGATGAGAATAAGGATGAGAGTGGAGTGAACGGAGAAAGGAGTATGAGAGAGAGGATGTAGGTTAGTGAGATAGGAGATGACTATTGACTTTACATTTAAATTCTTGGAGATTGTAGATGTCTGGAAAGCAAGTAAACGGAAGTGAATACCACAGGCAGGAAGTGCGAGAAAAGAAGCTGATGGAATAGACTTTGCGTTTACATTTTATTGGTTTCACAGTAAAAGGGTGGGACCAAGTTGCTAATCTTGTGGCTCGAGTAAATTCATATATAGGGGGCACTAGTGAGCTAAGTTCATCTGAGCAGAAGCCGTGAAAGTATTTGTAGTAGAGACACAGGGAAGCCACATTGCACCGGTGAGAAAGTGACTGTCTGAGCTGCCAAGTTCAAATATAGGGTTAACCGTTATCTTCCTCACATATCCACATAAACTGCGCCTCTTTCTCGATAAGCCTCTATCTTGTATTTGCACCCGAGCCTTGTACAGAGTTAATCTCAATGTAAAAAGAGGTCTTTTTGATCACTAAGCTGGCAAACATTACGTTCTTCACCCTTTTAATATTCTTGAGTATGACAATAAACTACATCTGGCAGCAAGGTCTCTGATCCAAAGAATGGACGTTGTGAGGAGCGTGGAACCACCTTTTAATTGCTGTTGTTCCCACGTTCACCCTGAATCGCGGTGGAAGTAGCTTTTAAGGTTCCAGCTATGAGAAAAGAGTGCTTTGATTTTTTTTGGCAGTTCACTAAGAAGGTATAAAATTACATGAAGATGATAAAATATTAGCAATATATTTACATAAAATTACCAGTATTGATACATTTCTAGAGCACAATACTCAATACAACACTAAAGTATGAAATACATTTTTATAGCAAATAATAATCAATACAACACTAAAGTATGAAATACATTTTTATAGCAAATAATAATCAATACAACACTAAAGTATGAAATACATTTTTATAGCAAATAATAATCAATACAACACTAAAATGGTATAAAAATATATCTTGTAGTAAAATTATCAGCAATATATTTTTGTAGTGAAATTACCCGCAATACAATAAAAATTACCAACAACAAATTTTATTATCTACAAACTATACATTTAAAAACATACGTTTACCCTGCACATCAAGGGAAGAAAACATTATGATGTACAAAATATCTATAATTGGTGCTATAAAATTGCATATAAAATATTTAGATTACGACTTTAATTAAGCCATAAAGATATTGATATGTCTCTAAACAAAAACAATCAATATTTACCTTTTAATCAATAAAAAAAACAAAAAACAAACCAAAACAAAACAAAAAACAAAAAACAAAAAACAAAACAAAACAAAAAAAACAAAAACAAAACAAAACAAAACAAAACAAAAAACGTTTAAGCAGCCTGCTAGCCCGATTAACCGAATCATATTCTTCTTCTATGTGCCCTGTCCCTTCAGGACGTAGGCGATCATGGATCTCCACGTCTCCCTATCCCTTGTGGCTCTTAGTATGTTTGTTCCTGTTGCTCCTGGCAACCCCCGTTCCGTCATCCACCTGATCAAACCCTGCAAATATGTTATCCGCTGCCTTCCTCTGTCTCTCCTTCCTTCTATCTGTCCAGTCAGTATCAGGTTCTCCAGGCTCTCCTTCCTCATTGCATGTCCCAGGAACTTCAGTTGTCTCTTCCTGATGCTCAGCATCAATTTCCTTTTTGTTGCCATTCTTTCTAACACTTCGTCGTTGCTTGAATGCTCAGTCCACGATATCCGTAGCATCCTTCTGTAGAACCACATTTCGGCCCCTTCCAGTTTTGTCCTCATTGCCGAATCATATTATCTGAGTGATATTTGTGGAGTTTATGGTTCCTTTCAAGATGTGACCGGGATAAACGGAGTGTTCCTAATTAAACGAATTCTAGTATGCGGCAAAATCGCATACATTTTGACAACAGAAAATGAGACAAGGAACACCTGCTGATCTTTTCTAGGTTTTCAAGCCAAATGGGGACATTCTCGTGACAGGGATTGACGGTTTGTCACATCTTTCTGTGTTATTTAAAGCCGAAACATTTTATTTGTAAGTGAATACTGCATTAACAATTCTTTTGAGATAACAATGAACTTTCAAGATATACGCTTTTCTATTTAACCTAGAGCTAGAGGAAAATCTCTGTGATCGAAGCAACGTTGTTATCGAATTAGGTTATTATGTTTTCTTCTCTTGACGTGCAAGTTTTTTTTCAAACCAGGAACTGTAATTTCCCAAAGTAAAAAACATGTAGTGTCATAGAAGTTTTTAAGGTGCTCTTTCCTCAACTTTTCTATAAAAATTCAGGCGGTAAACTTCATTTCAAAGGTAGGCACATGGTTATTTGCAAACTTGAATTTTTATCGAGAAAAGTAAACGAAATAAAGATAACACACACACACACACACACACACACACACACACACACAAAACAGAAAAAAGAAAGAAAGAACAACAAAGTCGGTATGGAAATTTTAGCGAACTATTTATATTTTTTCATTTAGAGATCGACTCGGTGCGTAAAAGGCTTAACATTTGAAACCACTTTCTTTAAAATGCATTAAATTTCTCCAAAAAAACATTTATCCTGAAGTCATGCACATAAAATGCAACGAAAACATCAGTAGACAAAATTCTCTTTTTTTAATATTGCGTCTTATTAAATACTAGCATCATAACCCGGTGTTGCCCGTGCAGCTCAGAACATTTTAGTAGTAGGAGAAAATGCCATTTTTTTTTTTACATATTTTGTTTTTGTTTCAAAAAACACTTTTTTAAAAAAAATATTTCTTTTGTTTCAAAATTACGGGGAATAATATTCACATTGTTTTTGTTGACCAAATGAGTTTTTAAAACGTCGGAATAAGAATTAAATATAAAGGCTTAGCTTTTTTTTTTCATAAAAAATATTTTAGTCTCGTTTGACATGTGTGATTTGATTTCTGTGACGTAATCTAGCAACCATCTTAGATCTTAGATGTTTTACGGAGCAAATGTAAACAATCGGCTCAATTGGCCAAAAAGTGCGAAAGGGAAAATTGCTGAACTTAAACACAAAAAGTTCCCTTGTAGATATGTGTCCCTAGAAAGTTTGAATGGCGTAGCTTAAAAAGTGTAGACGTGCATAGCGAACAGCCACACACAGACTCACAGATTGCCTTATTATATATATATATATATATATATATATATATAAAGATATGCGGGTAGCGAAACGGTTATCTGTGCGAAAAAGTGAAATCAGCAGGTCGAGGTCAAATAGCGGTTTTGTCTGCTGCATTCGATTTCATGCCAATGCCATTGAGAAAGGTGTAAATCAATTTCTTCGCTTCCATAGCTTGCATATCTTATAGCCTCATTACATTAAAACCACCGGTTCAGTACGACCACCAAAATTAAGCAACGTCAAGTTTGGTTAGTACATAAATGAGTGACCATTTATAAATGCTAGCTGCTCTAAACTTGGATGCGCGAGTGGTGTAAACTCGTTTTTTTAATTCGAGAGCTGAGTTTCAATTCTTGTTGGGTTCGTTATGTTGATATACGCGCAAATAAGGTTGGGAAAAGTATGAATAAGTTACTTATCCCCAACTATTGGTGAATTAGTAGGACTTGTATCCCTAAATTATTATTATGTCTAGTTTAATGTTAGAGTTTAAAAGTATTTTCAAGTATTAAACAACCTCAAAAGGATTGATAACCCTTAAAAAAAATCAATCAATAAAACAATATTGAACATTAATCTTTTGAATAGGCAGAAAGAGAGACAGATCAATGGATTTATAAACAAAAATATAACAACTGATAAACATATGACATTATATAGAAGGACTAGCAGTATAGCCCGACGTTGCTCGGTGTAATGAAAGCTTTAAAACTAATCCATGGTCCTGAAGCTCAGGCTCAGCCTAAAGAATATTTGTGTGAAGTTTGGTGAGAATCGGATAAAAATTGTGGATTTGTATATACAGGCAGATAAACAGACACACACACGAACATCTTATATTATCGATTTTCTGCACTATTGTAAGAACTGCAACCTTGAAACTTCTGAATATCGTTTCTTATGTCTTTGTCTATGAGTGTATCAAATTTGATTAAAATTGGACCACTGCTTCTATAACCTGATTTTTTTGATTATCAATTTTCGATATTTATCGGGGATAACACAAAACCTAGCTAAGAACACTCACAGACGTTTATAGTACAACTGTGTAAATTTTCAAGAAAATCGGTTCAAGCCATTTCGGAGTCTATAGGTAACGGACACACACACGCACACACACACATACATACATACACACACAGAGACAAAGTTCCTTTTATAAATAAGTTTAGATACTCGTGGGAAAGGCAAGGATTCACATATTCCTGCCAGCTATGGTTAAATTAGTAACACTTGTATCTTTACATCATTATCATCTCCCATAAAATAAAATAAAACTACGTACAAAATATTTAGATTTCATCATTAACCCTCTAGGGCCATTCGTATCATATTTGATACAGTATTTCCCTATAAGGATACATTTGGTATTTCCCTATAAGGAAACATTTGGTATTCATTGACTGAGCAGTCAGTACTGCTTTCATTTGAAATTTAAGAAATATTTCTCTTAAAAAATTGTTCAGGAAAATATTTCTTTCAAGGCTTGTTTTCATACTGTATCAAATATGATAGGAATGGCCCTAGAGGGTTAAAAAGGGGGAGGGGGGTAAAAAGATCTTGGTGTCTTCAATTTGCATTTGTATTAAATCATTATAGGTTCTGCTAGTCGTGTTAACTCTCTAGGGCCATTCTTATCATATTTGATACAGTATTTCCCTATAAGAAAAAATTTGGTATTACCCTATAAGGAAACATTTGGTATTCATTGACTGAGCAGTCAGTACTGCTTTCATTTGAAATTTATAAAATATTTCTCTTAAAAAATTTTTCAGGAAAATATTTCTTTCAAGGCTTGTTTTCATACTGTATCAAATATGATACGAATGGCCCTAGAGGGTTAAAAAGGGGGAGGGGGTGTAAAAAAATCTTGGTGTCTTCAATTTGCATTTGTATTAAATCATTATAGGTTCTGCTAGTCGTGTTAACCCTCTAGGGCCATTCGTATCATATTTGATACAGTATTTCCCTATAAGGAAACATTTGGTATTTCCCTATAAGGAAACATTTGGTATTCATTGAATGAGCAGTCAGTACTGCTTGCATTTGAAATTTATAAAATATTTCTCTTAAAAATTTTTTTCTGGAAAATATTTCTTTCAAGGCATGTTTTCATAATGTATCTAATATGATACGAATGGGCCTAGAGGGTTAGATAGATAGATAGATAGATAGATAGATAGATAGATAGATAGATAGATAGATAGATAGAAAAGAAATGAAATTAGCCCTCTAAAGCCATTCGTATCATATTTGATACAGTATTTCCCTATAAGGATACATTTGGTATTTCCCTATAAGGAAACATTTGGTATTCATTGACTGAGCAGTCAGTACTGCTTTCATTTGAAATTCATAAAATATTTCTCTTAAAAAAGTTTTCAGGAAAATATTTCTTTCAAGGCTTGTTTTCATACTGTATCAAATATGATACGAATGGCCCTAGAGGGTTAAAAAGGGGGAGGGGGTAAAAGGATCTTGGTGTCTTCAATTTGCATTTGTATTAAATCATTATAGGTTCTGCTAGTCGTGTTAACCCTCTAGGGCCATTCGTATCATATTTGATACAGTATTTCCCTATAAGGAAACATTTGGTATTTCCCTATAAGGAAACATTTGGTATTTCACTATAAGGAAACATTTGGTATTCATTGACTGAGCAGTCAGTACTGCTTTCATTTGAAATTTATAAAATATTTCTCTTAAAAAAATTATCAGGAAAATATTTCTTTCAAGGCTTGTTTTCATACTGTATCAAATATGATACGAATGGCCCTAGAGGGTTAAATAGATAGATAGATAGATAGATAGATAGATAGATAGATAGATAGATAGATAGAAAAGAAAAGAAATTAACCCTATAGGGCCATTCGTATCATATTTGATACAGTATTTCCCTATAAGGAAACATTTGGTATTTCCCTATAAGGAAACATTTGGTATTCATTAACTGAGCAGTCAGTACTGCTTTCATTTGAAATTTATAAAATATTTCTCTTAAAAAAATTATCAGGAAAATATTTCTTTCAAGGCTTGTTTTCATACTGTATCAAATATGATACGAATAGCCCTAGCGGGTTAAATAGATAAATAGATAGATAGATAGATAGATAGATAGATAGATAGATAGAAAAGAAAAGAAATTAACCCTATAGGGCCATTCGTATCATATTTGATACAGTATTTCCCTATAAGGAAACATTTGGTATTTCCCTATAAGGAAACATTTGGTATTCATTGACTGAGCAGTCAGTACTGCTTTCATTTGAAATTTATAAAATAAAATATTTCTCTTAAAAATTTTTTCAGGAAAATACTTCTTTCAAGGCTTGTTTTCATACTGTATCAAATATGATACGAATGGCCCTAGAGGGTTAAAAAGGGGGAGGGGGTAAAAGGATCTTGGTGTCTTCAATTTGCATTTGTATTAAATCATTATAGGTTCTGCTAGTCGTGTTAACCCTCTAGGGCCATTCGTATCATATTTGATACAGTATTTCCCTATAAGGAAACATTTGGTATTTCCCTATAAGGAAACATTTGGTATTTCACTATAAGGAAACATTTGGTATTCATTGACTGAGCAGTCAGTACTGCTTTCATTTGAAATTTATAAAATATTTCTCTTAAAAAAATTATCAGGAAAATATTTCTTTCAAGGCTTGTTTTCATACTGTATCAAATATGATACGAATGGCTATAGAGGGTTAAATAGATAGATAGATAGATAGATAGATAGATAGATAGATAGATAGATAGATAGATAGATAAAAAAGAAAATAAAAAAAGAAAAGAAATTAACCCTCTAGGGCCATTCGTATCATATTTGATACAGTATTTCCCTATAAGGAAACATTTGGTATTTCCCTATAAGGAAACATTTGGTATTCATTGACTGAGCAGTCAATACTGCTTTCATTTGAAATTCATAAAATATTTCTCTTAAAAAAGTTTTCAGGAAAATATTTCTTTCAAGGCTTGTTTTCATACTGTATCAAATATGATAGGAATGGCCCTAGAGGGTTAAATAACTATTAGGATTCATAATCCACTAGCAAAAAAAAAAAAAAAAAAAAATACTATCAACTTTAACCATTGTGAAGGGAAGTGCTAAGATGCTTAAATGCGCAGTGACCCTGAGATCACAACCGGTCATGAGACGTGAAGATGAATAAGGTAAAGAAACTTTAGGATTTGAAGAGCGATGCTTCCAAAAAGATATCTGCTCTGTGCTGCATCTCTTCAGGGTGTTGACGTATATGGTTCTCCACAATTTCCTATTCTTTGCACATCTTTGGCTTTTTCTCGTCTCTCTAAACCTTCGCCATCCATTTACTCACGTTCTCTAGGTACATTATACGTTGTTTTTCTCTTGCCTTCATTTTGTCCAGTGAGTGTCAAATTTTCCAAACCCTCTTTCTTCATTATGTGCCCTATATATTTCAAGTCTCTTCCTGATGTTAACTGCAAGTCTCCTCCTTGTTTCCATTTTCTGTAAAACATTGCTGGTGATCAAATCTTCAGTCAATTGTGTTGCTTCAAGTCTCTTCAAGTCTCTTCTTCATTCCTGAAGATTGTCCAGCATTCATCGTCCTAGAGAAGAATTAATATTACATAACTGTTCAGCACTTTTTTTTTGTTTCTAACTAAATTTTTCTGTTCTTAATAATTTGCTTAGCTTTTGGCAGGCATCTTTTACTGTCTTGCCGCACCTTTGGATTTCAGTGTTGGACTTTCCGCCTTCTGTTAAGACACTATAGTATTTAAAAATAGTTAGTTTTTTTTGTGCAAGACGACAAGTATTAGATAAAATGTTTAGACTCAAAAATAATAATCTATGAATGAATCTCACTCACTAACCAAGAGGAGGGTATCTAGGAATATCCGAGATCGACGACAACGTTGCTTCACTCTCAAAGTCACGAGATTTGTTCATTTTGTCGTGCAATTCTTGCGTGTTAGAATGGGTCGATAGGTCAATTTGATTGATTCATTCTGGGCTCAGCTGTCAATGAGCGGTTGTCCAATATTTGGGGATACATGTTTTTTAGTGCTTCCATTCGGTTTTCGTTTGGGGCAATAATTAATCCACTGAACAGAGGTTGTCAATTTAGAAGAGGTGCGTGCAGCCATTTTCAACGCGTGGATTTTACAAAACTTTTGCATTGTTGAAATGGTTAAAATATAAGAAAATGAAACCATCGGTTCGTTTTCAAATCCCGGTTGCCTTTTGAAATTTTCTGTCTGAATTTATGGGATGAGGAGTTATTATTACTTACAATCAAACTAATATCCTCATCTTTCTTGTTATTATCACCTGAACACGTTCTGTCTGAATTTCAGGGATTAGGAGTTATCATTATTTATTTTTAGACTAATATCCTCATCTTTCTTTTTATCATCACGTTCTTACTGAATTTTTGGGATGAGGTATTAGCATTTATACATTCGTAGCCGAAGCGATAAACGCCTTGTTACAAGGGGGCTTTCCCAAAAAAGAAAAAAAGACTCTGTGAATGGTAAAGAGGGAGCGAGAAGGCGTGATTAAGTATGTATGAGAGAGAGAAAGAGACAGACAGACAGACAGACAGACAGACAGACAGAAAGAGAAGGAGGGAGATAGAGAAAAAAAGTTAACCTGCATGGAATGAGAAACAGGGACTTAGAGAGAGACAGACAGAGAGGCGAAGTGAAATGTGAGAGAGAAAAAATGATAGTGAGTGTGAAAACGTGTGTGTTTGTGTGGGTGTGACACAAAGAGAAATTATGTATAAGAGAAAAAAAGAAAACTTAACTGGCAGGTGTGTGGGGGGAGAGAAAGAGTGAGTGAGAGAGAGAAGAAGAGAGACTAAGAAAAATGTAACAAAGAGAAAGTGATAATGAACGTGAAAACTTATGTGCGGGTGTAGATGTGATACAGATAGAAAGAATGCATGAGAGAGAGAGAAAGAATGAAAGAGAGAAGAGAGAAAGAGAGAGAAAAAGAGAGAAAGGAAGAGACAGAGTTGAAAAAGAGAGGCTAAGAAAAATGTGAGAAAGAGCGATAGTGAGCGTAAAAGCGTGTGTGTGGATGTGGGTGTGATACAGAGAGAAAGTATATATTAGAGAGAAAGAGAGATGTTAACTGGCGAGAGAGAGGGTGAGAGAGAGAAAAAGGGGGGGGGGAGGGACAAAAAAGGGAGGCTAAGAAAAGGAGAGGAAAGAGAAAGTGATAGCGTGAAAACGTGCGTGCGAGTGTGAATGTGACACACAAAAAGAGTATGTGTGAGAGAAAGAGAGGGAGAGAGAGAGAGAGAGAGGTTAGAGTGTGTGTGTATTTATTCATTTGTCTTTTTTGTTTCAATTTTATTTCCGAGCGACGCTTGGTATCCCTGCTGCACAAAGCGGAATCATTATGCAAGCTGCATGGTTCTGGTTTCTCAACACAGAATTGGCAAACTGATGTCCGTATTCCAGGTGGGCTCGTTTCATGTTCACTTCAATCTCAACGGAAAGGCATGAAACTACTTCACCATAAAACGTGTCAGGTAGCTAGGTAAATTATCCTCTAACGATGGTTAACAGCGAAAAGTGACCGTGAGTGACACTTCGGCAAACTACTCTCCCATAATTACCTGATCATCCAGGTGTAGTATGTGGTTTACTCCAGACCATGTCAGAATAGGCTTTGCCCTCAGTGTTCTTTAGATGTATATCTCACTGCAGATCATATCCGAATACACTTTACACTCCTTGATCTTAAGTAAGATCTTAGGTTAGTCAACTAAAATAGCCAGTGTGTGACCTCAAGTGGATAGCAAGACAACCAAAATACAGCCGGCCAATAAAAGAAAGAGAGAGACAAACTATCTAACACAGAACCAGCAAAAGCGAAAGAGAGAAACAAGCAACCCACCAGTCAAAGAGATTTCTGCTAAATTCAAAAGAAAATAAAGAAAACCAGTCGTTCAATTAAGCAAGAAAAGTTTAAAATTAAGCAAAACATTACTTACTTTTAAGAATATTTAAAACAAAGTTGATTCCCATCCCAACATATTGGTACTACCAGGAAGATAAAATTATTTTTAACTTTTTGGTCACTCCAAGTGAATATTGAGGCTGGGGTGGGTTAGTCAACTGAAATCAACCATTCGTCCGTGCATGGAGTACTGCTGCCATATTTGGTCAGGTGCCCCCGTTGTTCACCTCGGTGTTCTTGACAGGCTCCAAAGGAGAATCAGTAATGTGATAGGCACCAACTTGGCGGCTCGACTACAGTCACTTTCCCACCGACGAGATGTGGCTTCCCTTTGTCTGTTCTATTAATACTTTCATGGCTTCTGCTCCAACGAACTTAAGTCACTGGTGCCTCTGCAACAGGTGTTTACTCGTGCAGCCAGACTAGCAACTGGGTCTCACCCATTCACAGTGAAATCAACCAAATGCAGACAACAATTCTACTCCTGCAGCTTCTTTCCTCGCACTTCCCGCCTGTGGAACTCGCTTCCTTATTCTTGCATCTCTTAATTACTTGACCCTAGTTCTTTCCTCACCACCCTGTATATCCTTTTCTTTTTCTCCACCTCTACAATTGTCATCACACCTGTATTCCCTCTCTTCTCTTGCTCCTCTCTAAATGAATTGTCCTTCTCTTTACTCTCTTCTATTTAGTGCTTTTATTCTTATGTAGCCCCTTGGACATCAGTGGCATTACCGCCTTGCTCGGAATGATATGATTAAAAAAAAAAGGTATGACCTCTCAATCGGAAGTACAGATCCATGTCAGTGGCTTCCCCAACACGTGAAAACGTACTCGAAATTGGTGCACCTAGGATGTGCAGCCATGGGGAAAAAATTCCTGACAGACAGATATATAAACACTCATCCCCCCCACAGAGAGAGAGAGAGAGAGAGAGAGAGAGAGAGAGAGAGAGAGAGAGAGAGAGAACTCTCTTTGTCTATTTCTTACGCACGCGTCGACTCTTGAATGAATGTTGTGCTTACATTTGGTTTATCACACTTACCGCTCATGGAACTCTCTTACGGCTCCATGTTTCGACTTTAATCTTTAAAATTTAAATGCAATGTCAATCGTTATCTACTGTCTTCCTGATTACTCTACTATTGTTCTCGCTTCTTAACGATATTTATCTTATTTCTCCTTTCAAATCCAATAAACCTCTGCGTCTTAGTGACTTTACTACCTTACTTGGGATAAATCCGATTAAAAAAATTCTTCCTACCACATTTCTCGTAATAAAGACATTGGTCATTGAAGACATGGAGACATTGAACCATATATACCCCAACATCTAGTTTGCTGACTTAACAAAGAGCCATTACTTACGACACTATGTCAGTGAGTATTATAACGTTCATCAGTCTCGTGCTGCTGCATGCTGGGTGACCTGATCACATCAAGCGGTTCGGTGGTGGGGTGGGGAAATGCTGACTAGTGTTCAGGAAACTTCCCATCCGCGACCGAGAAGAGGGTGGGTGAATGCTATCCGTCATAAGAATCAGGTAACAACTGATCGATATATCGATTTTATTGATCGATCATTGTGTTTATGTGCCTGAGTGTTCGTTATTACGCATTTATTTCTGTGTACGCTTTGTAGGTTTCGATTGTTTTTTTTTGTTTTATTTTTGTGCGTGAGATTTTTTTTTTTGTGTACATAAATGTTACTGATACGTAGAATAAGGAAAAGAAGAAATATATATATATATCTATAGTGGGTATGATTGTGGAGCCGCAATTCAAAGTGGATTTAGGATAGAACTCAAGAAACAGATGTGGGAAAATCTTCAGAAAACTGTTTTTTTTAATTTTTTGCAGTATTCATTTTTTCTCTTTAAAAGAAACCGTCTAGTTTCTGTTACCGGCAGCTTATATATTTTTCTCTCTGTGAAACCCGTTACAGATACAAACTAGAATCTTTACTTTCAACCACACCAGCAACGTCGTAATAATCGTTACCTTTCTCTTCCCTCTACGGTAATGTATAGGAAGGTAGGTTCTATTGCATTGTAGGTATTCGGAAGACACTCAGTAAACGTATTTTCATATCACAGGTAATTTTAAACAAATGGAATACAAATAAAAAAAGAATTATATTAAAAAGAACTTCGAAAGTCCCAACAAGCGTGTCAGGTGAGGAACTATTTATTATTGGCGAAATGATGTATAACGTCTCATTCCAAAACAGGTGTGTAAAATCTAAGGCTTATGTGTTAATAGTACTACAAAATTATTCGGTACTGACTGGTTGAAATTATTTAAGCGCTGGGGTTTACCTATAAGTGTTTATTGCAAAAATCTAAGCGACCAGTTAAAAAAAAAACAAAAAAAAAAACAAAAAAACAAAAAAAAAAAAACAAGAAACAGAGTAAACATGTAAAGGAAAAATTGTAAAAAATGTTTTCTGGATGTTCTGTTGGATTAGTTGGGTCGGGCTTCCAAAGACAGCGAAATTTCAAGTGTAGAAAGGGTCGACTACAGAGTTTCAAGCGAAAGGTAGCGTACAATTCGCAATATTGAATCAAGTCAACGAAAAACTAAACAGACTTACAAAAATACTTGTAATTTAAAATATTAACTATCTTAAAATGGAAAGCATCAGTATATATATATATATATATATATATATAATCATATGGCCCCAAGCAAGGCATTTTACTGCCATTGTTTTGCAGGGGATTACATAGGAGGAAAGTTATGAGAAAGAGTGACAGGTTATAGGGGGTGTCAGGAAGTGAATAAGAGAAGGATGACGGTGGCAATAAAGTGAGGGATCAATATATACATTTACTGTAATATAAAATTGATCCCCCAATTTATATTTACATAATAATTTCTTATCTGTTGATAAGCCGTAGAAAACGAATTAATCAGTAAATGAAATACTGATTAGCTATACATGCATGTCTTTTAGATTTATTTACATTCTTTGGAATATAAATGTATAGAATTTTTTTTTATAACCATATCGCCCCAAGCAAGGCATTTTACTGCCACTATGTAAAGAACAAAATCGTGTGTGTGTGCTGCTATTTTGACAGGGTTAAAATAAAAAGTGTTTACAACACAATATCTGCCCATTACCAAGTCCCGACAAAATTTTTGTCAAATTATAATTTTTCCGAAGCTGGAACTTACTGAAGCGTATTTATACATACACGTCAGAGAATGTTCAGAGTTAACGTCTATAAACACGCACAAGGGTTTGTATCATTTCAACCAACTTCAGTTTGGTATAAAAGTTGTTCTAGCTACACTTCTGCTTCCATGTGCCCTGTCCTTTCAGGACGTAGGCGATCATGGCTTTCCACGTTTCCCTATCCTGGTGGCTCTGAGCACGCCTTCTCCTGTTACACCATGTAACCCTCGTTCCGTCATCCACCTGATTAGGTCCTTCAAATATGTTATCCGTTGCTCCAGCTACACTACCAGTCATAATTATTAGGCAACCCCAGGTTTTAAAAAAAGTATGTATTTCATACTGTTTTTTAGTATTTATTGCCAAATTGATAATTCTAAATGAAAATAGAAGGGTTTTTTTTTGTTATTATTACTTTGCAGAATTTTACAAGGCAAGGAAGCAAAGATGAACTCATCCGAATCACCCTAAATTTTCTTCATTCTTTCATTGATAAAACTGCAATATACGTAATTATTAAATATTTATAAATTCATTTGATGCAAATATTATTAGGCATTATTAACGAAAGAATTATTCTATTTTCATGTACAATTATTCACTTGGCAATAAATACTAAAAAATAGTATGAAATACATCATTTTTTAAAAACACTGGGGTTGCCTAATAATTATGGCCGGTATTGTATATTTCAACACGCTATGGATACCATGCTTGCAGATTGGGATTTCGCAGTTGCTTATATGGATGGTTACGATCATATCGCGTTGAATACACCGGTTCTCCTCCGATCACCGAAATTAAGCAACGTTAAGCCTGTCCCGTACTTAGATGAGTGACTGCTTGGGAATGCCAGGTGCTGTGAGCGTTCTTGATAGATGTGCGTTGTGGTGCAGTTGATTTCTCGAAACAAGAAATCGGAGAAACGAATTCGAATTCCGGTTTAATGCCCTGCAGTCACTTACGCGCTAGTACCCTTGGGAAAGATATTAATCCGTCTATTCCCTCCAGTTATGGGTTAAATAACAGGACAGATTGGGTTCTATAGCCTTGGCTGGCAACCAGTTTACCAGAGCAGGTGGTGGAAATCTGTTGCGGGATAATTAAAAAAAAAATGCCTACCTAAGCACTGTGGAGCGCATTCAGGGCACAGTGAAAACAATAATATCACTGTTGGCCATCCACTGCATCCCTGATTGTCTCCGGTAAGTCTTGCCTATGTCGTGCCAACGGACCCAGATCGAATGGGAAGAGAGAGTGAGGCTGACGACCGTGCGCAACTCTTCCTCACTTAAATCCAATTAAAGCGCAAATTATGACTTCTACTAAGAAGTCGTAGTTTTCCTCGCCTGCGAAGGACGTACATCCTCATATGGATGGTATATTGATTAAAGGCGTAATTAAGGAACAACATATCGGGTATGAAAAAAATGGTTTTGACAAAATACGAGAGTACGGATTCAAACTATTCAAAAATATATAGAATAGATTATAACACTAGGGTGTCATCATATTAAGATTTTTATGATTATGGCAGCATTATTAAGAGAAATAGAAATTAAAAATATATTATGCAATGTAGTAGGCGAATTACTAGTTACCCTGGAAGAACTTGGACGAGCTTAAGTCACTGATGTCTCCTCAACAGGTGTTTACTCGTGCAACCAGACTGGCAACTGGATCCCACCCATTCACAGTCAGGTTAGCCAAATGCAGACGACAATTCTACTCCTGCAGCTTCTTCTCTCGCACTTCCCGCCTGTGGAACTCGCTCCCGTATTCTTGCTTTCCTGACGGCTACAACCTCCAGAAATTTAAATGCAAAGTCAATACTCATCTACTAACCACTGGACTCTAGCTCTCTCCCCACCCCTGTATAACCTTCCCTTTCTCTCCACCTATGTATCTGTCATAGCACCTGCTTTCTATTGTTCCTTTCTAACTAGTTTGTACTCCTCACTCTTTTCTAATTAATCTTTTTACATTTATGTAACCCCATGCACATCAGTGGCGTTTCCGCCTTGCTCGGGGTGAAATGATTAAAAAAAAAAGTACAAACATATACTAATGAACGATTATTCGCACGGCTGTCAGAATTATGCTGGTATAAATTCCACACACACACACACACACACACACACACACACTCTCTCTCTCTCTCTCTCTCTCTCTCTCTCTCTCTCTCTGCTATTACAAAGCAGAACTGTTACTTATATATATTTTGGACGAGTTCATGTGTCATACGGATGAGTTCCCATGACAATTTCTTAAACCTGTCAGTATTTTTACCTTGATATTATGTTTACCAGGAACGAACACATATGTAAGAAAACATTTTTTGTTTCTTTGTCAACATAATTGCGTACCTTAGAAGTTTTTAAAAGCAGAACAAGACACGCATATTGTAGAAAAAAACGCCTAAAAGAAAGTAAGAAAGATTTTTATAACGTAATACAGACTTTAACGCTTACTCGCAATATTACGGAATACTGATGTTTAAAGAGTTGTGACACATATGATATTATAAAAGCTGATATTAAATTAATTTCGCAGTGAACATCCTGGAATTTTAAGGAAGAAATCTCTTATGAGAAGCTATGTATGCTGGACGAAAATAGATGACGAACTGAAAAAGTAGTAAAAACTTGCAGAGGTTGTGATACGGCAAGAAAAATCACCTACCACGAAATTACAACCTTAGTCAAAGACAGATACTCCGTGCTTAAGACTACACATAAATTTCGCAGGTCTAACGTTTTCAAGTGGTGGTGGTGGTGGATAGCTTTACTAAATGGCCTGAAATTTGCAAGTACAAATAAATAAATAAATAAATAAATAAATAAATAAAAATTAGAAAACAAAAGCTTCTACAGTTACAATAAAGTTTTTTTCCATGAACTGTTTGTATTCCGGATGTGCGTTGTGGTGCAGTGGATATCGATTCTGAACGACAAATCGGAGTGCCGAGTTCGAATTCCAGTTGAATTCCATGCATTCACTTACGCACAAGTGCCCTTGGAAAGTTATTAATCCGTCTCTTCCTTCCAGATATGGAGTAACTAGCAGTATAGCTCGGCGTTGCTCGGGTGTAATGAAAGCTTTAAAACTAATCCATGGTCCTGGAGCTCAGACTCTTTGGACGTTGGCACGAAAGACTAAAAAGCAATAGTTGTTTCCAGTTAAAGCGAAACCGTAGATTGAAAGAAAAATGAATGGATGTAAATCAAATTTTGGTTTCTTGGTATCGATATCAAATTTTCTGTACTATTGTAAGAACTGCAAACCGGAAACTTCTGAATATCGTTTCTTATGTCTTTGTCTATGAGTGTATCAAATTTGATTAAAATCGGACCACTCCTTCTATAACCCGATTTTTTCGATTATCGATTTTCGATATTTATCAGGGATACCGCGACACAAAACCAAGCTAAGAACACTCGCAGACGCTTATAGCACAACTGTGTAAACTTTCAAGAAAATTGGTTCAGCCGTTTCGGAGTCTATAGGTAACGGATACACACACACACACACAGACACACGCACACAGACAAAGTTCCATTTATAAATAAGTTTAGATTTAGATAAGACAGATTGGGTTCTATAGTCTTGGCCGGCAACCAGTCTACCGCAGAAAGCAATAGCAACCTACTGCGGGATAATCTTCTGCCCAGTCAGTCATATCTATTTCGTGACATGATCGCCTAAAGCGTGTATCCCGTATTGCACTTAACTAACTTACTGTTTGTATTCTAAATGCCATTGTCTCGGATCAGGGTACACAATTCCAAGTTTACGAATTTAAACATTTTTGTAAAAATGTTCTCGATTGAAAGTCTTACTACTCGCTGTATCACCCAATATAAAACCGACAAGTTGAACGTTTTGCGTTTCATTTCAGAGATCTTTGTAAAATGCAACTAATAAAAAGGCGAGCGAAGAAGCACTACAACGTTTCTTGAGAGTATACCGGATAACGTAAAATAGATGTTCAAAGAAAATTTAAATTGGTGTTTGACAAATTGTTATCAGATAAAGAAAATAAGAACTTATAACAAAAATGACACAAATTTTGTTTAAAAATTAGTGAAAAGTGTTTTTTCAGAGTATACAAGAATAGAGAAGAAATGTGGGAGGACAGCGTAATAATATAACGAATTGCAAAGATGATATATATGGCAAAGGGAAAAAATGGGAACACAAAAGACATTGTAATAAGTAATATTTCACTGAAAACAAGAAAAGAAGAAACCTATGAAACTACTGTATGATACTTTGGATGAATATTCTCCCAAGAATTAGTTAAACATACAAGTATAATTACCAGAAAAAAGAAAAGTACAGAAAAATGAGACTGACAAAGAACGTAACAAAGGTTTACCAAAAAAGTAAAAAATACAAAATTGAACAAGATCGTAAGATACACAAAGTTCAGTACTTAGGTGAACTCACTAAAAAGAGGAGTGGGTGAATATTCATGAATAAAAAGAAGTCTCATAAGCGGGCATGTTGTGGAGTAAACAATACACCACAGATAACGCAAATGTAATAGGGCAGAAGTCTTAAATGAAGAATTGCAAGTGAGTAAAAAAAAGCCCGTTGGATTTCAGTCAAGAGTATTTCTAACAGACGTCAAGGCAAGTAGACTAGCAAAGACAATATTTTAACGGCTAAAAACAAGTTATATATATTTATATGTGTGTGTGTGTGTGTGACTATCTAGGCAGTATATCTTCATTTAATCATGTTTGATTAAATAAGTTAGACATATTATGTCTACTTGGATTTTATTTTGATTCTCTCCTTGAGCAAAGAATAAGTTTCTTAGTATATTTATTGATTTAAAATAGCAAGAAAAGCGCTTTATTAGTCTTAGTTTTAGCCTGGATGGATCATTTCTTTTGCAGTGTCTATTTTTTATAGCCTATAACAGTAGATCTTTATAAGAACTAATTTGCAATTAAAAACACACAGTAGTTTAAAACAAGTATATTACAATTTTTACTGATATTAAAATTGAGTTATCTTTTCTAAACCTGATAATTTTCAAATTGGCGTTGCATGTTCCTACACGTAGGCTCAAAACTCACAACGGTTGAACAATAAAAAGATTTCATAAGTTCAACTTTTCATAACAGAGACTACACATTAATTACGTCTTAAAACTCCACCTCCTAAAAACAAGATTGAAAGTACTATAAAACAAAGACAAGATTGAAAGTACTATAAAACAAAAACTAATGAAAACGCAGAAAGAGCTTTTTTGAGTGATTTTAATGACGATATGAAGAAATTAATTTCTTAATTCTTATTTCTAAAAATTTCTTATTTTCTATTCTTATTTCTTACGAGAAAATCAAAATACATACGTATAAATTATTTAATCAAGCACACACATGTATAAAATCAAACACACACACACACACACACACACACACACATATATATATATATATATATATATATATAATAAAAACACACACACACATATACACACAAATATATATAGTTTAATTATAATATTAATTATATTAGTTTTTGGTCATAATAAAATAAGTCCAGTACATACTTGTGCGTTGTAGTGCATTGGATATCGGCTCGGAACGTGAAATCGGAGAGGCGAGTTCGAATTCTATTTGAATTCATTGCTTTCACTTACGCGCAAATACCCTTGGGAAAGGTATTAATTCGTCTCTTCCTTCCAGTTATGGGTTAAATAACAGGACAGATTGGGTTCTATAACCTTGGTCGGCAACCAGTCTACCGCAGAAAGCAATGGCAACCTACTGCGGGATAATCTTCTGCCCGGTCAGTCATGTCTCTTTCGAGACATGATCGCCCAAGCGTGTATCGCGTATGGCACTTAACTGACTGACTGACTGACTGACTGACTGACATACTTGTATTCAAAAGTGTTCAATACAATTATATTGTAGAAATTTTGAATATATTATTTAGGTAGGGAATATCAGCCGGTTATGCTACCGTGGTTTCGACCTCTTCGGTTTCGTCGGGCAATTTGTTTATAATACAACTGTTTACTGGTCTAATTTAATTTCAATCTAACCAATAACTGTTCAGCGAATAATTGTAAATGAAAATAGAAAGGTTCTTTTGTTAATCATGCACAATAACAAGTGCATCAAATGAATTTATAAATATTTAATCCTTACCTACATTGCAGTTTCATCAATGAAAGAATAAAGAAAATTTAGGGTGATTCGGACGACTTCATCTTTGCTACCTTGTCTTGTAAAAGTTTGCAAAGTAATAATAACAAAAGAACCATTCAATTTTCTTTTAGAATTATCCACTTGACAATACATACTAAAATAGTATGAAATACATAATTTCTTTTAAAAAGCGGGTGTGGCCTAATAATTATGGCCGGTATTACACACACACACACACACACACACACACACACACACACACACATATATATATATATATATATCTGTCTGCAGATGACTATATATATATAGATATATATATATATATATATATATATATATATATATATATATATCTTTTCTATAAATATTTTCATAGTAACTGTTCTTTCCTTTTTGGTAGCAAGATTTTATGAACTTGACCACAGTACTAGATTGGCGGAAAGGTCCCATCCCTTTACAGTTGAAATGGCTAAATGTAACCGTAGTTTTTATGCTAATAGTTTATTCTCTCGCACTTCACGCTTGTGGAACACTCTTCCGGCTTCTTGTTTCTAAGTTCACTGCGACCCGAAAAAATTTGAATGCAATAACAATCGTCTTCTGTATTTTTAATTTCTTTCTTTTTATTGTACTCTCTCATTAATAATGTTTTTATTCTTCATATATTTTCTCGCGCTCAGAAATTTTTTTCCATCTTAGTGACTTTATTGCCTTTCTTCAGATGAAATAATTATGTATATGCATATATATTTTGAACAGTAATAATTATTGAAAACTAAAATTTAGGTCATACTGAATTGTATATAAATATTTTTTTCTTTTATTAGGTTCCTCGATTAGTTTCGAGTATATGGTCTTCATCAGGAGAAAAAATCAGAGAGCTACAGAAATGGATGAACGTCTGAGTGAAATGAACTTTAATAGATGTGTGTTTCTTATCATACATCAATTACTTATATTGGTCATACTACCTCTTCTCTGAGTAGACGCCTTACAAGCCACAAATATAGTAATAAGAGTGCACTAAAAAGCATTTATTAACCCATAATAAACATTTTGGTTGAAAATACAAAAATACTAGTTAAATTACAATATCAGAGACACCTCGCTATAAGAGAGGCACTACATATAAAATATTCTCCTACCATCAACCTTACATTATTAAACAGTGAAAATGAAGTTTTAAAATTTAAAAAAAAAAAAAGATGCTCACGTGATTTCTAGCTCTGAGCATCACGTGATAGCTTTAAAGAACTCTCTCTTTTTTTTTTCAAACGCACACACACTCACACACACAGACGCACAAAAACACACAACAATTACATTACAGTCAAACATTAGGACATAATAACGACACAGGAAAAATACCATCCTTGATAATGGTCTGTGAAGAGGCTGAAACTCGAAAATTATGAAACATTTTTACATTCCTTATCTCCAGCAAAAAGGAAACATGTAAGAATTTTGGAAAAATTAAATCCAAAATTAAAAAAATTATCATTGTCGGCCGTTTTTAAGGAAGCACGTTTATATATCATCTTATATATTATAACTATATATACAATGATGCGTGCTTGTACGATGAATAAAATGAAACAGGTAGAGACAAAGGCTGTAATATGGATACCATATTACCGGGCAGATACCATATTGATTCTGGGCACTAGTAGTAATAAATTAATATAATTTAATATGATTTATGCTTCTCATATTTTCTCAGAAATCACAAGGCATTTTCCCTCACACAAAATTTTATTTTTCTTTTATTCTAACCTGAGAAAACCAAAGAGAATAAACACTAAACAAAACGCGCATTTAAAAAATTTTGGTGAACAGGAATTTATCTCTTCAAAACGTCATTAAATAATTGAGCTTCTGCGCATGAGTGTCAACGCAGATCATCCGGTTAAAAAACAATTTAGAAGAAATATATATATATATATATATATATATATATATATGTATATATATTAACCAACCAGAGAACAGAAAAATATTTTTGAAAGTGATCCCCTTTTGACTCCCCCAAAAGTATACGTACGAGTGATTCTGTCTACTCTATTAAGAAGATCCAATTTCAGTGCTTCCCTTGACACAGGTCAGGTAGACACTATTGGCTTATCCTTTCATCCTATCATTCGTGCTGCTTTTCTCTATCTTCCTTTCTTCTTTAAAAAAAGAACATTTCGTAAAGTCAGACACAAAGAAGAAGTCACAGAAAATGAACATTTCGTTGAGTGCTTACAAAGACATCAACGATTACAATTCATTAAACAATTATATCAGAAAATTTCAATCTATTACTGCCTCTACACATTCAACAAAGTGAAATCTTCTTATCAACCACGTACCAGACAATGAACATTACTGAACTTTTCTAATTAACTTTGTACCAGAAATAAGAACATTACTCATTATATATATATATATATATATATATAT
This sequence comes from Ascarosepion bandense, assembly GCA_037127315.1. Taxonomy (NCBI): domain Eukaryota; kingdom Metazoa; phylum Mollusca; class Cephalopoda; order Sepiida; family Sepiidae; genus Ascarosepion; species Ascarosepion bandense. The sequence continues at coordinate 5,371,110 of JBBBDQ010000423.1, read as the reverse complement.
ATATATATATATTAGCAGTTCTGTATTTTACACGAAATGAGTAATGCTCTTTAAAAATGTAATATATATATATATATATATATATATATATATATATATATATTCCATTTTGAAACGAGTTATTTCGCTACCCAGGTTTCTACCATGAGTGATGTTTTCAGGCGATTTTTAATAACTGATTTTACCTTTTACCGTTTTTCTTTTTAAGAACCCTCTTGTAACGGTGTTTTATTTGAATGTTCACATGGCAGGGAAGTTAGGAACGCGCATTGTTTAATGAATTATGACGTTTTCATCCATGGTTATATGAACCTAACAGGTATTTCTTAGTGTGGATGCATTTTGTCATAATTTCTGTTCTTTCATTTAACAGTTCGTCTTTATTTGGGAATGTCATAATTTCTAATTTTTCTTCTTGACACCGTCTACATATTTGTCCACCATTGTAAGGCTTGGCTGTTTTTAAAATGCTCCACGTTATGTCTGGGTCTTTTTCTTATTTTGATTTCAATTTCCAGACGTGGCTAGCCAATTTTGTATTGTTTTTTTTTTAAATTTTTCTATTTTAAATGTAGATCTGTGGTTGAACCACCTGGTCTTAAAGGTGTCTTTGGTTGAGCCCAAATATATTTTGTTTGGGCCATCTGGGTCATGTACCTTATAAAATATTTCTTTTTTGTTGCAGAGACCTTGAAGTGGACATTTATTTTTGTCCCTGCAGTTGCATTCTTTGTTGGTGGTTTTGTTTTGTACGATGCTATTTAAGTTTCTGGCGTTTTTTTTTTTTTTATGAAACTATCTAAATTATAAGTGCAACTATAACTTAGTTTGACTGTGTTTCTGTTGAAAATTTTGATTAGTTCTGATTCTTTTGGAAAGTGCTTATCTATTAGTTTAAAGAATGTTTGTCCTATTTTGGTCTTTACTTCTAAATGAAATGGCGGGTTGAACCAGATAATGTTTTGTTTTCTATTGTTGTTTTTGATTTGTCTTTTTGGTTGAGAATTATATTGCAAAATGCTTCTGTGGTCAGAATTTCTTAGTGCATCCTCATATATATTTTCTTTTCATTAAATATAAATTTGTTTGACGAATTATTAAATAGTCTGTGTTCTATGCCTTTTTAAATGTGTTTAATTATATCATTTGGATGATTGAACTTTGTATTTATGTATGATAACTTACTGTTTGTTTTCATGTATGGTGAGACATTTCCAGTTTGTAAATTAAGTTCTACATCTAAATATTGTACCACTTTATGATTTGTGTCCACTGTAAGATCAAAATCTATGTCTTTGAATAATTTAAAGAGGTGTTTACTTATTTTATCATTCATTCTTTTGTTGTCTGGTGCTATTATTAATCCGTCATCTCTGTATAATCCGTGGTTGTCAATATGGATTATTTTGTTTAAAATGTATATTCCCATCAATTCTGAGATTTCTGCTCCATCATACGATCCTTGTGGTACATCGAATGCTCCGTTGTTGGATTTCTTGATCCATGCTATACCTTTGTGGAAAAGTATAGATTTTCGGCAATGTCAAATTGGCATGGCGAAGGAAGCATTCCAGTGAATGCTGGACAATATCATCAAAGATGAAGGAAAAACTTGAAACAACTGAAATGTGGTTCTACATTAGGATGCTGCGAATATCATGGATCGAGCATGTGAGCAATGAAAAAAGGAAATTAATACTGAGCATCAGGAAGAGACAGCTGAAGTTCATGGGACATGCAATGAGGAAGAAAGGCTTGAAGAACCTGATACTAACAGGCCAGATAGAGGGAAAAAGAGACAGGAGAAAGCAACGGATAATATATTTGAAGGATCTAATCAGGTGAATGATGGAGCGAGGGTTGCATGGTGAAATAGGAGAAGGCATGCTCAGAGTCACCAGGGATATGGAAAATTGGAAAGCCATGATCGCCTACGTCCTGAAGGGACAGAGCACATAGAAGAAGAATATTATGTCAATATGCTCTGATGGTATTTTTATGTACATTTTAGCAAAATTAAATGCTTCCAGTAAACCTTTCTCAGATATTGATGGGTAAAAGCTTTTTTTTATATCATATTTGATGAATGTGTATTTACTTTTGCATTTAATTTTTTGGAACCAGGAAATACAATCACTAGTGTTTTTCCACTGGTTTGCTTCAGTGGCTGTTCTTAATAAGTGGCAAATATTTTTTAATATTTGATGGCTTATTTTGCCCACTTCTGTTTTTGTAGGATGAATTAGTCTGTATGATGGATTGTTGTTAGAGTCATCTTTGTGGTTATTCACTGTAAGGAAAGCTTGTTTGCCAGTTAATATTTGTATTTTATTGCTTAAATCTAATTTGTCTGTGATTTTAGCCTCATTATTGATGTTTCAATGTATGAATCTGGGGCTTTTTTGTAAGATTTAGCTAGTTCTTCTAATAACTTTTTTCGTATATATATATATATATATATATATATATATATATATATTAAAACAACATCTTGATTGATTCTTATTTTTATCTATATCTTATGGTGAGCTAAACTAAAGGCAAAACCAAATTAAATCCAGCCACTAATAAAATTATCGGTCGACCATGAAATTTTCCATTTTGTCTCATCATCTTAACTTATATATTGAAAAACGATATATAAATTTCTATATTCGAAGGGTAATTTTAAGAAAATCTATGAGAATCCTAGAGCAAACCACCTTCATACGGATAGAAAATAAATTGAGTAATTATACAAAAATAGAAAAGGACGTGAGACAAGGAGGCGTCTTCTCCCCAGATTTATTATCGGGGTACGTAATCTTGACAATTTGCGCAGACGATATTGTGTCGATGATAGTCTCTGAAAGAAACCTATAAGATCTACTATATATATATATATATATATATATATATATAAAACGGCTATATTCAAGTGGGTAGAATGTTTCAGCAGGAGACCCACCCCAATATGTAAGTTACGAATTGGTGACATAAACATCAAGCAGGTGCTCAAGTTCAAATATCCGGGAAGCGATTTGATTTAAACCAGGATGGACAATGCGATATCAAGATCTGAAAATGCATTGGACTATCAAAAGAAGCATTCCAAAAATCAAGCAAAGCGTTGAAAACGGAAATAAATGATCAAGAAACAAAAGAAAAGAGTGTCTGATTGCTATGTAATATTAATCCTCTTATATGATATTTTATGTTGAACAATTTCCCCACCGATGAGGAAAAACACTAGCATCAGTAGAAATGTGAATACGAAAGTTTGACTAGAAAATGCCAACAGAACCAATACTTATACGCACAATCAGGAAAAGAGCTCATTGGACAATATAATGAAGAAGTCGGGCTGGGAAAACTTAACCTTCACGGGCCATACTAAGGGTAAGAGAAACAGGGTAAGGCAGCGAGCCACTTATTTGACGAGCTTGTATAAATGGGTGTCATTAAGGGGGAAGGGCGGTTGGAGGCCTTAGCCACGCGAGAAAAACTGCTGAGAGCCACACGAGATTTGGAGAGCTATTATGGCCCATGTCCTGAAGGGACGCGGCAGATAGAAGAAGAAACTTTTAGCTTTTTTTAAAATCATATCACCCCAAGCAAGGCGGTAATGCCACTGATACGCAGGGGGCTACTTAAGAGTATAAGATTGGAAAAGAGAAAGTTGTCTGTTAAAATAGGATGTCAGTTTTAATCACGTACTGGTGTCACTTACTCTTAGAACAGTAAAGCAAAAAAGGATAAAAGGTTAATAATAATAATAATAATAATAATAATAATAATAATAATAATAAAAAAAGAATTGAAGTGACAGTACCCCCCAGAATGGAAGAAGTCACACAGTTCTGGGAAAAGATATGGGCTTGCCCTAAAGAACCTAGCAAGGAAGTACATTGGATTATGCAGGAGATAGAACGAATGAAGAATAAACCCGAACAGACATGGTCTGGAATTACAGAAGATGATATTAAATTTGCACTAAAAAAAGCACACAATTGGAAAACTCCAGGTATAGATAAAATTCCTAACTTTTGGCTATATTATTTAAATGCAGCACATAAAAAATTAGCCAAAGAACTCCAAGAAATGGTTGACGATCCCACTAAAATTCCTGCATGGATGACAAAAGGAATTACATTTCTTCTATCCAAGAATGGTGACACAAACAACCCGAAAAACTACAGACCAATTACATGTCTTCCGACAACATATAAACTACTAACATCTATTTTAACAAAACAAACATATTTATTCTTAGAAAGAAATGACATGATACCGCTTGAACAAAAAGGGTGCAAACGTGGCTGTTATGGCTGTAAAGACCAATTGCTAATTAACAAAATGATCCTGGAAAACTGCTACAAGACAAAGAAAAATCTTAGTACTGCCTGGATAGACTACCGAAAGGCATTCGATAGTGTGCCACATGAATGGATTTTAAAGACTTTAAATATATACAAGATATCGCCCGTCATCATCAATTTCATCAAACAGTGCATGTCTATATGGAAAACAACCCTTTACCTCAATCATATAAATGGAACCTATAAGTCTGATGAAATAAACATCAAAAGAGGTATATTTCAAGGTGATTCTTTATCTCCCTTACTATTCTGCATATCATTAATAGCACTAACCAGTCAACTTAATAAGACAGAATGTGGTTATAAAATAGGCCAAAAGAAAATAAGCCATCTATTTTACATGGATGACTTAAAGTTATATGCTAAGAATGATAATGAGCTGGAAGGTCTTCTGCAAACTGTAAAATGCTTCAGCGAAGACATTGGAATGAAATTTAATTTGAATAAATGTGCTAAAGCTACAGTTTTACGTGGATCAATACAAGAAACATCCTCAATTAGCCTAGACCCTGCTGTAACAATAAAAGAATTGAAACCAGAAGAAGCTTATAAATACCTAGGTGTAAATGAGAGCGAAAACATTCACCATAAAAAAATGAAAGAAATAGTGCGTAAAGAGTACTATAGAAGGCTACGAATGATATTAAAAACTGAATTAAATTCACAGAATAGAGTTATGGCCATTAATAGCCTTGCAATCCCAGTTGTCCAATATAGCTTCAACATCTTAAACTGGACTCTAAACGACATCAGGCGAATGGATGCTAAAACAAGAAAGCTTCTTTCTAAGCATAGGATGCATCACCCAAAGGCTGATGTAGACCGTCTATACATACCCCGTAAAGAAGGTGGAAGGGGTCTTATTCAGCTGGAATTGTCATACAAGACAACAACTATTGGCTTACTAACATACATAGAAACAACAAAGGATTGGATGATACAATTAGTAAGGCAACATGAAGAAAGAAAGAAAAAATATTCAATAATAAAAGAAGGCAGTAAATACAAACAAGAATTACAGTTAGTAGATTCTGTAGAAAAGCAAAACAGTAGCCAAGAACCAACTATTGCGGCAAAAAATATGAAAATGAAAGCCAAAGATAAAGCTCTTGAAAAGATGAAACAGCGCTGGCAAGACAAACCTCTGCATGGCCAATATCCAGTACGTGCCAATAAATCCAATGTTGACAAAGTTAATACTCATCGATGGTTACGTGCATCTGGATTAAAGTCTGAAACTGAAGGATTTATACTTGCAGCACAAGACCAAAGTCTTTTCACGAGAAACTTTCAGGCAAATATTATGCATAATAATATGGATCCAAAATGCAGGTTTTGTGATAAACACCAAGAAACAATAGACCACCTAATCTCAGGCTGTTCTGTGCTTGCCCCAAACGAATATAAAAATCGCCACGATAGAGTTGGGCAATATTTACATTGGGCAATGTGCAAACATTATGGAAAAGCTGTAAACAAACACTGGTATGAACATCATCCAGCACCGGTTACAGAAATAGAAGATGTAACCATTCTATGGGATTACACCATCTACACAGACAGAAAAATTGAAGCAAACAGGCCAGACATTATTGTTAAAAACCAGAAGGAGAAAACTTGTCTATTAATTGATATGGCTTGTCCAGCGGATTGTAACATAGCAATCAAGGAATTTGAAAAACTGTCAAAATATAAAGACCTGGAAATTGAAATAGAAAAAATGTGGAAATTGAAAACAAGAGTTGTGCCAGTGATAGTAGGTGCACTTGGAATGATAAAAAATGGAACAAAACAACACATTGAAAGAATCCCTGGAAACCCCAGCTTAAGAGATATACAAAAAATTGTATTATTAAGTACAGCCCACACACTAAGGAAAACGTTATCTATGTAATGCTGGGGATGATAGGGAGGATAGAAAAACATGAAATGGAGTCATAACAACACGCCACTACCTGCCTTAGGTCTCCCCGCAGACTTGGTTGGTAGTGAGACCAATGCAGAAATCTAAATATGATGAAAAATGACATAATAATAATAGCAGTCAATGACCGCAAAGATGTGCTAAGGCAATATCAATATTATGTCAGCGATTAGAAAGAGATGATTATTAAAAAGAGAATAGCTACGATGAACATAACCGCTATCAAGAATAAAAAAATATAATTGAAAAATGTAAAGTGAAATTAAAAATTAGGCTGCAAAAATTGTAGAATAGTTCGTTTTTACTTTTTAATATCTCAGACTTGTATGTTGACTCATTACTTTTTATATTTTAAGTTCTTTTTTTCTTTTCATTAATTAATATTAAATTTATATTATAAATGATAATATTGTCGTGGAAAAAATAGTGTGGTCAGAAAATGTAATGACGTAAAGGAATCTAGGGGAGATAATTCAGTATTTGGCATGTTAAATGTACGAAAAAATATAAGTAAAAAAATCGGAAAAATAACTCAGAAAAATTGTTCCGTACCGGATCAAACCAAAATCTAATTAGTTCGTGTCAGTCATGACGCCAATCATGCCTAATAGTTTCATTCGATTCCATCCAACGGCTCTTGAGATATCTTGACCATGACAGAAAAACAAATACACAAACGCGATCGAATACAATACCTCCTCCTTCTTCTTCTATGTGCCCTGTCCCTTCAGGACGTAGGCGATCATGGCTCTCCACGTCTCCCTATCCCTTGTGGCTCTTAGTATGTTTGCTCCTGTTGCTCCTGGCAACCCCCGTTCCGTCATCCACCTGATCAGACCCTGCAAATATGTTATCCGCTGCCTTCCTCTGTCTCTCCTTCCTTCTATTTGTCCAGTCAGTATCAGGTTCTCCAGGCTCTCCTTCCTCATTGCATGTCACAGGAACTTCAGTTGTCTCTTCCTGATGCTCAATATCAATTTCCTTTTTGTTGCCATTCTTTCTAACACCTCGTCGTTGCTTGTATGCTCAGTTCACGATATCCGTAGCATCCTTCTGTAGAACCACATTTCGGCCGTTTCCAGTTTTGTCCTCATTTTCGATGATATTGTCCAGCTCCTCCTTAAGGTGGGGCAATAAAAACATGAAGAGAAGAAGACGAAAGGGAAAAACAAGAAATGAAGGAGAAATAAAATTGAGAGATGCGAGAAAAGTGAAGAAAAACAGAAAAGTGAAAACACAGAGGATGAAAAAAAAAAGAAGCAGAGGAAGAAAATATTCAAAGCGTAAAGTGACGAGGAAGAGAGAAAAACATTTTAGTACCATCTGTTAAAATTTTATGTAAATTTTAATCACGTACGCATGTGCCATACTTTTCAAATTATAACAAATCAAAATTAACTATATTTAATTTATAACTAGCATCGTTTTGCTTTCGTTGCGAACGTCTTTTGTTTTAATTAACAGAAATTTAAAAAAAAATTTTGGCTAAAAAAAAAAAATAAAATAAAATAAAATGAACTCAGCTGAAAAAGTAGCAACGTCATAATCTACTAAAAAGCGGAATTGGGTTGCTATGAAACATTTCTAAGGCCCAGAAAGTTTGTTTGTAAGAATCGGTACCTAGTTGCAAAAGAGGATCTTTGTAGGTTGGGGGCAGGTGTGCTATAGGCGTTTGAATATCACGTGTTACTATGCGTGATTTAAATGAATGAAACGCGAAGAGAAAATGAATTAAAGCAGGCGATAATAATAAGTACATTAGTTGCTAGGTGGAGAAATTGATTGGCGAATCGCTCTTCTTGACGAACAAGGGAAAAAAAAACGAAAAAAAAAAATAAAACGAAAGTGAGGTTCTTTACTGCCTTTAACAACAATAGTTGCAATTCCAAGGAGAAAATACGGAGGGGAAACAGTGGGTTGGGTGGAAATAAATGAAGCAAAAGAAAGAGGCGAGGACAAGAACAATAGCCAGAAGAAAAGATTGATAAAAAACAAATTAATGAAAGAGAAGAAAGTGCTTGAGAGAGAGAGAAAAAAAAAAAGAATGGAAAGAAAAATTAGAACAAAAAAAGAATTCGATATATTCAAATTTAAAATGATTTAATTCTTATCGTTGTTCCTCCCAGTGGGTCACCCACTGATATGATTTATTAAACAGAGTTTAATTTGGGACAAGGCCACAGATACTGAGCATCTAATAATTGTCGAACTAATTTCTCAGCCAATTAAACAGTTTTAGGGAAATCTATGGAACACGAAGAGAAAGTGAATAAAGTAGGCGATAATAATAAGTACATTAATTGTCAGGCGGAGAAATTTACTATTATTTTATGTGCTTAGCTACTTCAGAATATGGGTGATCATAGCTCTCCACAACATCCTATACTGTATAACTCTAAGCAATATTTGTTCCTTCACTATCTATCCCTGTCCTTGTTCTGTCATCTGTCTCCAAAAACTCATCAAATAAGTTATTTGGTGTTTCTCTCTGTTGCTTTTGCATTCCATATATGCAGTTAGTCCTGGGTATGACGATAAACTACATCCGGCAGCAAAGCCTCTAATCGGAAGACTGAAGGTGTTGAGGAGCGTGGAACCACCTCTTAATTGCTGTTTTGCTCAGGCTCACCGTGACCCGTGGTGGTAGCACCTGTTAGTGTCTCAAAAAACGGGCAAATATCAAACCCCTCGTCTCATAAATATAAAATACCTAGTCTCAGATATATAGACAGACCTGGAGGAAAGTTGGAGCGTAGAAAAGCCGAAACACAGTGAAAATGGCAACAAAGATGAGGACAACAGTCCAAGCATTGTAAATAGTATAAATAATTACAATACATCATTTCAGATATATAGACAGAACCAGAAGAAGGCTGGGGCGTAGAACAGCCAAAACGTCGTGAATATGGCAACAAAGATGATGACAGTAGTCCAAACATTGTAAATAGTATAATTACAATACCTCATCTCAGAAATATAGACAGATCCGGAAGAAGGCCGGAGTGTACAACGGCTGAAACGTTGTAAATAGAGCAACAAAGATGATGACAACAGTCCGAACATTGTACATAGTGTAAATAATTACGATACCTCATTTTAGAAATATAGAAAAATATTGAGAACTCTTGTCTGTTGATGATTGATGATTTTCTGTTTTTTAATATTTTGCTTAGTTTACTTTTTATATTTTGTCTGGGAGGCATCTTTCGCTGTTCGGATGCGTCTTCGGATTTCTTTATCACATTTTTCGTCGCATGATGTGACACATTCCAAAGTAGATGCTTTCAATTTGAATCTTTCTCTCTTGCTAATGACAAAATGGTTAAATGTGATTGTCGCTGATTTTCATAGTCCTTTCTTTTCGCTTTCGTTTTTTTACCATTTTCATTGAGTTGTTTCACTGTTCTTTTTTTTTTGCATGTTATCAATCATTGAAACAAAAGGTAGAAGGAACTGCTTAAAAAAAACGTTAACAAAAAGAAAGAAAACACAATAACAGTAAGATTAATGGAAAGAAAAGAAAAAGAATCTAAAGAAAAGAGAAAGAAGGAAAACTAGGCAAAGAAAAATTGAAGCGAAAAGGCTAAGAAATTTACTTTACTAAGAGCTAAAAAGAACAGGTAGTTGTGGAGAGCCATGATCGTCAACGTTCTGAAGAGACACGGCACATAAAAGAAGAATTACATGGAATTGAAAAAATCATTTAAAAAAGAACAATTTTCAGATACAGGAAAATAAATCCAACAGTGAAGTCACAATACTGTTCTTACTTGTGTTTTTTTATAAACAGATAAGGATGAAAAAAATCACCAGTAAGAACTCTTGTCTTCTTAACTACAGGGTTTCCATAAAGTCCGTGTGTACTTTAAAAAATCTATAACTTTATTTGTATTCGTGATAGAAATAATCTGTAAAAAATGAGATTGAACGAGAATACAGTGTTCAACAAGATGGAACTACTTGTCACTTTGCTCTGCGTGTTAGACAGTTTCTAAATCAGGAAATATTTAACAGACGAATCGGAAGGGGTGGACCATTTTATTGGCCTCCAGGTTCGCCAGATTTGACTCCATTAGATTTTTTTTCATATGAAAACATTTGTGTATGCAACCAAACCTAGTTCATTAGAAGATTTGACAGCTAAAATAACTAATGTAATTCCATCATTACTGGAAATCAGTTGGAAAATGTTTTCCGTGAACTGCAAAATCGTATTACCCTTTGTATTGCTAATGATGGAGGACATGTGGAAACTTAAATAAAATTTCAGTAAAACCTTAAAAATATAGATTTACTTCTTTCTAATACTTTTTACAAATTATTTCTATTATAAATAGAAATAAAGTTATAAGTTTTTTAAAGTGCACATGGACTTTATAGACACCCTGTATAATAGCCAATACCATGAAAGATATAAAATAGCGGTAATAACGAACTTCTTAAATAGAACAGATCAACATTTCTCCTCCCAAAAAATATTTTTGAAAAAACCTAAACACATAAAACAAACATTAGTCAACCATAATTCCCCCAACTACATCAGTGAAAACAAATAAAATTATTGTTTCAAAAAATACATGACACTAGTATTAAAAATAATACACAAATAAAACATCACATATTTTATTAGTCCTGGGCATGACGATAAACTGCATCCGGCAGCAAGACCTCTGATTGGGAGATTGTGAGGAGCATGGAACAAACTCTTAATTGCTGTTGTTCCCAGATCCACTCTGACTCGGAGTGGTAGTATCTGTTAGGGTCCCAGCTATGGCAAGTAGTTAACCCCCACAAACGGGTTAAAACACTATGAAAGCATAAAAATACACTTATAGAAATATATACATAAAAATAGAATTTCATAGAAAAATATATGTTTTTGAAGGAAAAATATTACCAACAAAACAAAGAAAAAATGATTACCACAACACATTTTTGAAGAAAAAACAAAATTCTCAGCAAAACATTTTTAATACAAAACTAGAAGACATTTTCAGGTTTTAAAATAAAAAGAATAAAAACGAAACATTTTATTAAATCATTTTGACTAAATCAATCTTCTCTTTATAACCGAACATTAAAAAATACCTTTAAACAGCACTTTCTTGGCGTTAAATAAGCAACATAGGTTGATATGCCGTTAAACAAAACTCAAATTCAAACATATTTTATTGTAGCCAAATGAACTATTATATATATATATATATATATATATATATATATATGGATATACCTGTCAGTATGTGTGTGTGTGTTTGTGTGTCTTCATTCTAACGAAGCCTTATGCGAACACAACCAAAATCGGGAAACTTGTAGATCAAGATCCGTACCTTTGATGCACAGTAAAGTTTTTCGAATCAATGTACATGGTTAGTCGAAAACCAACGACAATCATAATTTCAAGTAGTCTTTTGCGCATTCTATGCATTTTTCTAAGACGCTTCATTCAAACTCAACCAAAATCGAGTCACTGCTAGATCAAGGTATGATGCCTTGATATGCAAACAAAAATTTCAATTGGTCCACAGAGTGCGGTAAAAATTGATGGAAAACGTTGCTCTTTGCGATCGTTTATTTCTCTTATTAGTTGTATTCCGATAAAAATTGATTGTTTTTTGTAACGTCTACCTTATCATATGCCATAACAATTTCACGTTTTCTACAAGGTGGTAACCCCTCAAACATTGTAGACACAATGCATCCTCTTCTTTTGCATCACAACGTCATCGCATCACATTACCGTCCACTCGACTGCTCGACCTCGTTCTTCCAATTGTACATTCATCATTCCTGCTTTTTTTTGCCAAAATTGACCAAACATGAATCCCGTTTTACAAATACAACAAAAACCAATAGTAACATTGTATTTTTTTTTAAATTTACGCATCATGGCAACCTCATACTAGAACTTTTTGAATAAGCACTTTACCTTACCATTTCAACATATCCACTAAAACCACCGAGCAACGACGGGCTATAAAGCTAATTAATTATAAACAGGACGAATTTTCTATACGAAAAATTATTAAACACCATAATTCTGCTGTAATTCCTCAAAAACTTGTAAAATAAATAATATATATATATAATTTGTATTTATATAGCATCTATAAAATGGGGTATATATATATAAGCCAAAAAATAAGAAAAATTAAAACAAGGAAAGTCGAAGGGATAACAAAAATATTTGCACAACTATCGGATTATAAGTGTACGAGTGAGAGAGAGAGAGAGAGAGAGAGAGAGAGAGAGAGAGAGAGAGAGAGAGGTTATATATATATTATTATTATGATTGTTACTTCAGAGGTTGTTTTTAGTAGGTTACCCGAATATGAGCAGACGTTCCGTTTATTTTAAGCAGCATTATTTCGTCTGCCAGCCCAGCATGCATGCTCAAGAAATAAGGTGTGCCTTATCTGTGCAGGTTAGTAAAGGAAATAAATAATATTTAAAATAAACGAGTTTTCGTTAAAAATAATATAAATATGACAGATCAAAAATAAAAATCTATTAATCCTTTATAAACACACACACACACACACACACACACACACACACACACACACACACACACACACGAGATTCAAAAAGATGGAAAATGCCGAATAACGTCGCATTTAAATTTTTGAAGATTATAGTTATCAGAAAAGTAAGTAAACTGGAGGGAGTTTCACAATCGGGAAGTGCGAGAAAAGAAACTTTTAAATTGAAATTTCAAAAATTAAAAAGTTTTCTTGAAACTTTTATTTTAGTGGTTTAATTGAAAGCTAAATGATTAAATTTACTATTTTCTGTAAGTAAAATACTCTGGTGTATTTCAAACAAAAATTATATTGATTGGAGTCTAAAATTTTAAAGTTTTGTTTTTCAATTTTCCGACTATTTTTGTGCGATCGACAAATTTGTAAACAGAAGTTAATTCTCGGTTTTAAAAATTTTGAAATAATAAAATATACATCTGTGACACATTATTCTTTTGAAATTGACCAAATTTAATGTTAAATTAAACTTATTTACACAAGTATTACTTATTTATAGCATGTAATTTAAAATAAAACTATTTCTTAAACACCGAGTTGAACTTTCTGACCTTTTCCCCATATTTGAAATGTAATGACAGCTTGACAGATGCAAGATAAGATAGGTGTCTGGCGATCGCAAATGACGTAATTGTACAATTTTTTTTCCTGTAAAGGGAAGAAAACGCGAAACACATGACCTTTTAGTGTACACATAGAAATTACCATGCAAAAAACAAAAACAAAAAACAAACGAACTTCAAATACACCAAAAATAAAAAATTATTTAAAAAATAAGGCACGACAATTTGTATTAAACTTTTCAATTTTAGATTAGTAAATATAATCTTCACTTTATAAGTTAATCAACTAACGACAACAAACCTCTGAAGTATTTTTCAAATATTTTTTGAAACTTTATTAATTATTTTAATAAAAAAATGAAAACAATTCGTTTAAAATTTCATTATTAAACAAATTTTTCTTTTTCTTCAGACTATGTCTTTAATATATATTATTTATCAATGCAATTACAAGCTTATGAAATTAAATAATGTTATAGTCAGAAAAGTTAGGACCAGGCAGATTCAGCCAAGATCTAGCAGTCATACTCCATTCTGTGTCTGATCTGACTCTTGTAAAGATAGAATAACGCACTCTCCCTTCAGCATTATCGTTTTGGTGACTGTAGCACTTTTCCTTGTGTGGCTATCACAGCTTACAGTGAATGAACTTTCGTATAAAAAGCGGTAGAAGCGAAAAACATTGCGAGAGATTGGCGACAATCGCACATTTCTCTGGAGAGACACTGGAACAGAAAGGATACATTGACAATTATCTGGCTTTGAAGGGGAAACATGGAGAAGGTCGGTTTCTTGTTAAATAAACTACTTTTTTTTATATACGGTTAGGTCTTGAAGGCTGTCAAATGCCTTTAGTAAAATAAAGGAAGGTAAAGAAGTATTTGGGTATTACCTATCTAAACTTATTTATAAATGGAACTTTGTCGGTGTGTGTGTGCGTATGTGTGTGTGTGTGTGTGTGTGTGCGTGTGTGTGTGTGTGTCCGTTACCTATAGACTCCGAAACGGCTGACCCGATTTTCTTGAAAATTTACACAGTTGTACTGTAAGCGTCTGCGAGTGTTCTTAGCTAGGTTTTGTATCGAGGTACCCCCGATAAATATCGAAAATCGATAATCGAAAAAATCGGGTTATAGAAGGAGTGGTCCGATTTTAATCAAATTTGATACACTCATAGACAAAGACATAAGAAACGATATTCAGAAGTTTCAAGGTTGCAGTTCTTACAATAATGCAGAAAATCAATCATATATATATATATATATAAAACTATATAAAAGCTTTCATTACACCCGAGCAACGCCGGGCTATACTGCTAGTTTATTACACATTAATATTTCGAGGTCAAAATCTCATCTTCAGAATGGGAGGGGAGCGTGAGTTCGTGCCTTTCAAGCACTTTTTTTTTATGTATCTTTTATTTTCAGTCATTAAGTTTGATAACTTACAATGTGCTGATACAGCCACTGCCAGAACAGAATGGTAAACTGTTAAGTTTGTTATATTACACGCCTTCTGCCTCTCTCTCTCCGTCTTCTTCTTCTTCTTCTTCTTCTATGTTCCCTGTCTCATCAGGACGTACGCGATCATGGCTTTCCACGTCTCCCTATCCCTGTTGGCTCTTAGCACGCCTTCTCCTGCAACCCTCATTCCATCATCCACCTGATTAGGTCCTTCAAATATGTTATCCGTTGCTTTCCCCTGTTTTTTTCTCCCTGTATCTGGCCTGTTAGTATCAGGTTCTCCAAGCCCTCCTTCCTGATTGCATGTCCCAGGAACTTCAGCTGTCTCTTCCTGATGCTCAGTATTAATTTCCTTTTCGTTTCCATCATTTCCAAAACCTCACCATTGCTCACATGCTCGATCCATGATATTCGCAGCATCCTTCTCTAGAAACTCATTTCAGTTGCTTCAAGTTTTTCCTTCATCTTTAATGATATTGTCCAGCATTCGCTGCCATATTGAAGAACTGACAACACAGCAATCCAGTACTCTCTTCCTAGTTTCTAGCGAAATTGTCCTGTTTCTTAACACTTTACTCAATTTCTGGAATGCTTCCTTCGCCGTGCCAATTCGCCTTCGGATCTCTGTGTTTCTTTACTGTCATTTATTAAAATTTACTACCACTTATGAAAAGTCTTGTCGCGTATTTGCTCATTAACAGTGCCACATTATTTTATTTTTTGCAGTAATTATGTCGTCGAGTAGTCGAGAGTATATATATATATATATATATATATATATATATATATATATTGTGTGTGTGTATTTGGGCAGCATTTTTTCATTAATGCAGGTTTCATTGAATAATATAGACAAGTTTGTGTAGGATCCGTTCGTACCGTCTGATATACTTGATGGTGATATCGTTGAAAAACATCTAAAAATCACACTAACTGTTGATTTTTTATCGGGTCCAAGCTTTCGGCTCACATAAGCCATTATCAAAGAATAAATATTAACATACAGTAAACATAGAACATTTACGGTGTGTTAATATTTATTCTTTGATAATGGCTTATGTGATCCGAAAACTTAGACCCGATAAAAAATCAACAGTTACTGTGATGTTTTGATGTCTTTCAACGATATCACCATCAAGTATATCAGATGGTACGAACGGATCCTACACAAAATTAATAGACAAAACTTGTCTATATTATTCAATGAAACCTGCATTAATATATATATATATATATATATATATATATATATATATATATATATATCTGTCTTGCTCAGAGTTTTGGATTATTTTGTTTTTTTCTTATGTCTTAAACTAAGATACTAAACAGTAGGTAAATTAGTATATAGGTTGCCGTCATTTTAGTCGGCATATCGATATCAATATTTTGCTGCCGTTTTTGACGGCACGGGCTCACTCGTATTTTAAGAATTACATAAGAAAAGAAGAACTGTTCCACTAGAAGAAAAATCACTGGGAAGAAAAAGCAGGATACCACTCAAAATGCAAATTCGCTCTGTGTTCCTTGGAGCATTCATCGAAAGAAGGAAAGAACGTATGAAGAAAATCGCCAGTCAGCTGTCCAAGGCTAAAGAAATTGAATTCCTCAAATTTATCAGCTGATGTCATACAGAAAAAAATGAATCAAGTGTTGAACACCTACGATGAATGTGTAAAACGAGGGAAGCATCAGCCATTGAATGACATTTTCTGACATGACAATGGAATATCTTAAATGCTTGTGTTGTGAGGACAGGCGGTTTAAAATTTCATTATTAATCAATTTTTTCTTTTTCTTTAGACTATGTCTTTAATATATATTATTTATCAAAGCAATTACAAGCCTATGAAATTAAATAATGTTATAGTCAGAAAAGTTAGGACCAGGCAGATTCAGCCAAGATCTAGCAGTCATACTCCATTCTGTGTCTGATCTGACTCTTGTAGATAGAATAAGCATGGCCCTTGCTTTTCTGATCGAAAGCAAGGGCCATGTTTGAAATAAATAGTATATTATGCGACAATTATGCAAAATAGTTTTCATTTTTTCTTTATATTGAAACAGTCCGTGCAGTCAAAAATAATGGCCAAATATTTATATCGATATGCCGGCTAAAATGACGACAACCTATATATTAATGTACCTACTATTGAAAATCTTACATTAAGATATAAGAAAAAATAATCTAAACCCTCCAGGAGGGATATATATATATATATATATATATATATATACAAATAAATACACAACGGTCTTTATTTGTTTGAGTTTTGTTTAACGGCATATCAACACCTCTGTGGGTTATTTAATGTCAAAAAGGTGGGGTTTCAAGGTATTCTTTTTAATGTTCAGTTATAGTGAGAAAGTAGATTTAGTCAGATTTTAATGAAAAAAATTTTGTGTTTATTCTTTTTTATTTTAGAAAACTGAAAACATCTAGTTTTGTATTAAAAAAAGTTTTGCTGAGAATAATTTGTTTTTCCTCAAAAATGTGTTATGGTAATAATCTTTTCTTCAAAAATGTATTGTTGGTAGATACTACCACTCCGAGTCAGGGGGAGGACTTGGGAACAGCAGCAATTAAGAGGTGGTTCCATGCTCTTCACAACCTCCCAAACAGAGACCTTGCTGCCAAATGCAGTTTACCGTCATACCCAGGACCACAAGGGTCTTTATTATCATAGAGTATATATAATGTCCAACGGTCTTTGTTATAACAAAGAAGATTCTTACTTTTGAATGTAAATTTCTAACTATATATGCAAATTTACATTTTGTACGCAATGCTATAGTTAGAAAGTGTTATATGCGTTAAAAAGCTTCTGAAAAAAATAATTTTTACCCTTATTGCGTAGACACCTCAAGTCAATTACCGAAAAACAGCAAAGCATGATGTTAAAAGAGCTCAGACTTAACAAAACAAAATTTTATCATGAAAATGTTTATGCTATTATTAAGAGGAAAGGTCAAATTTTGTTGTCATTATTAAAAAAAAAATTCAGTCCTTTCTAAAACGTTCGAAATTTCAATTAAAATTCCTTTTTTGTTTTCCGTCAATAATTTTTAGCAACATAATCTTCCGGTTATTTTTTGTTACCATAACTCACATCCCTGAAGATGATCTCGGAAGGAGATTGAAAGTACTTGGGTTAATTGAGAAATGAATGATAATAACATCTGTCAATGTTACAGCTCATTTCTGACATCTTTCATTTATAATACGCGATAGATTATCCGTGAGTATAAACGGATTTTATTAAAAATAAGCAGACACATTGTTTTTAATTTATTTAATCTGACATGTCTAAAAGAAAATTTGCTACCTAAATACACAAATAATAGAAATGGCTCGTAAATTTTAATGCTTCTAAAACGAAGCTACTATCAATTAACCATCATAGACAACCACACCTACCTCCCATTAACATGGACCAGACTTGCCTCCCAGAAAGTAAAACACTGCGCCTCCTTGATCTCACACTTTCAGCGGACCTCAAGTGGAATGACTATATCGAATCCATTGCTAAATCCGCTGCTATGAAAGTTGGTTTTCTGTGCAGGGCCCGGAGGTTTTTTCCGTCTGAATCTATCCTGCACATTTATAAATCTACCATCCGCCCGTGCATTTAATACTGTTGCCATATCTGGTCAGGTGCCCCTGCTATTCTCCTTGGGCTTCTCGACAAGGTACAGCGGAGGGTATGTAATGTGATCGATACTGACTTGGCATACCGCCTGCAGTCTCTCTCTCACCGGCGCGACGTGGCTTCCCTGTGTTTCTTCTATAAATACTCCCATGGCTTCTGCTCCGATGAACTTAGATCACTAGTGCCCCCTAGGTTCGAATTTGCACGAGATACTAGATTAGCAACTAGATCCCACTCTTTTACAGTGAAACCGATAAAATGCAACCGCAACTTCTACTCCAACAGTTTCTTTCCTCGTACTTCCCGACTGTGGAATTCCCTTCCACATGACTGCTTCCCCGACGGCTACAATCTCCAGGTGTTTAAATGTAAGGTCAATAGACACCTCCTAACACAATAACTCGCTTCCATTCTTTCAAACACTCTTCCTATCCTCCCAACCACCTATCACCCCCCTTCTGACATTTCCTGTATCTAACCACTCTTTATATTTACCTTCCCATATGTAGCCCCAAGCGCAATAGTGGCAGTGGAATGCCTTGCTTGGGGTGAAACGATTATATATATATTATAAATTATATTTTAGAGCATGTACTTAATTTCTATATATAATCGCATAGAGTGAGTACATGAGTGACAATGGAACACATGTCCTTCATTTAACCTGTGTTCATCATCACAAGTCGGTGAAGAGCACAGATTGAAACCGTTACCACACAACTTAATGACGAACACAGGTTAAATGAAGGACATGTGTTCCATTGTCACTCATGTACTCACTCTATGCAATTATATATAGAAATTATATACATGTTCTAAAATATAATTTATAATAAATATCCACAGCTCTATATATTATATATCGAGCACTGTTTTAAATTAATGTTTTGGACGTTGTAAGAATTCTTCGTTCTGTATTCACTCGGATATATATATATATATCTGATGCATCAGGAAAAAGAAGGCAGAGAAATATGAGGAGACAAGAACATTCTGAAAAAAGAAATAACTGCAGCATTTTATACACACACACACACATAATTACACACACACACATAATCACACACACACACACACACACACACACACACACAAACGTAACACTAATAAAAAGCACATAAATTATTTTAATATTTTTTAAAAGAATAACCGAAAATAGGAAATCAGCAGACAATTGTTAATATTTTTTGACGAGTGAACCAAACGATTACAAAAGGTTCGTCTATGAAGCTGTAGAGTCGGGGGGGGGGGCATATATATCAATGATATTACGTGATACACTCTTCGGGCGATCATGTCTCGAAAGAGACATGACTGACTGGGCAGAAGATTATCCCGCAGTAGGTTGCCATTGCTTTCTGCGGTAATATGAAGATTACTCTGATTATTATGCATAAAATGCAAACGATAATATTTTTCGTAGATTTACTGCATAAAAGGTCACAAACTTTCTACCATGAGTAATTACTGCTGGCACGTAATATATATTTAGTGTATTGAGGCAGCAAATAATTTTCTAAACATATACTGTTAAATATAAGAGACAATGAATGTCTATTATGTTTAATCATGAACCGTTCTAAACATCATATTTTGGCTTTAATTTCAGGGGAAAATAAAGACAGAAATTCTCCAACATTTGGATAATTTTTTATTAAGTTGGTTCTAAGCTTTCGGATCACATGAAACATCTTCAGAGAGGTTACAAGGACGTTAACATAAAAACATCCACCATCAGCGACGATTTCATCTTGTGTTGACATAAAATCACGTTTAAATCTGGTCATAACACATTATATTACATTTAAATATATGGTTATGTTATCATTTCGAGCTCTCACGCGGTGTGACGTCATAGAACCGCATTACAAATTTACCAACTGCGTTTGCTATTTTTGGTAACTGTTATCGTTGCTTAGCAAAGTTTTATGTCAAATGATAAAATAAAAAATAATATGTAAATAATAATGAATATTATAAATAATTGCTAAATATAAAAAAGGATTTTTAAAATTGTTTTTGCTTTTAAAACTGTTTTAATATTTATCAGTAAAAAATAAAAAAAATACTCGAGTCACAAGATTAACAACTAGGTCTCACCCTTTTACTGTGAAACGAATAAGAAGTAAACGCAAATTCTATTCCAACAGCTTCTTTTCTCGCACTTCCCGCCTGTGGAATTCCCAAGAAACAAAAAGAAAAAAAAATATTCAACCACAAAAAAAACAAAAAACAAAAAAACAAAACAAAACAAAAAAACAAACAAAAAATAAGACAAAGAACAAAGATAAAACATCAGAGAGGAATACAAATTTTGGTGTACAGATAATCCCTTCTGAGCATAAAGGAAGCCATTTCTCTCAGTCGAAAATGCTGATTAACCGACGTCATTCATATAAAGGTGTACCTCGGGTTACGTCCTTTCTCGATTATACGTCGTTTGACAAAGAATATAATGAAAAATAAAAATGCAGGGGAAAAGAAGAACACAGTTTCTTATTAAAATCGTATCGAACAACAACAACAGACAGAATCAGTTGTTGATGCTGATAATCCTCAGCCTTTTACGTCTGCGATCTAAATAAATAAATCGAATGTAAATATGGATCAATTTAACTTAAATTAGTTTATTTTGTACTATCGAAAAATAATTTTAATAATTGTATTTTTTATTTAACCTCCTTACAAAATCATTTTATTTTATAATGTCTTCGAGCAAACCACATTTACAAATAAAGAGTCCGCAATGTACTGTAAAGATCACTAATTTGTAAACATCTACATTTACAAGTACATAAATACATTTAGATTACTTCTTTTCTGTACTATATTAAAAAAAATAAAATTTATTTGTTTGTAAGCTTAAAATAAATTATATATTATTAAAAATGCATTTTTAAATAAAATATAGAATTGAGAATGTCTATTTGTGGTTTAGCCTAGTGAGGAGTAAATTTAGCGACAAGAAAAGTCGACTCTTTTGGAACGCATTACTGACGTAAGGTGAAGTATACTTGTAGAAGATTATTGAAAAGAAACTTTTTATTTTATGTAGGAGTGGCCAGTCAGGAGTCCCGGCTTAACACGCTGTGACTTTTTTCTTTGGGGTCGGTTAAAAGAGCAATTCTACGATACCAAATCAAGACTTTGGAGGAACTTGAAGGGCAAATAAAGAAGTTATGTCTTCTATATCACAAGAGTTCCTGGTGAAATCAGTTGACGAGATTCCTGGAAGGCTCGAGACACTCGTAGCGAAATCTACAGCGCATACTGAATTTTAAATGAAGCCTTATGCTTTATACGTTCCTCTCATATCGATTTATTGTAAAAATTATAGTTAATAAATAATTGTGGTGCAGTGGATATCGGGCCAGAACGAGAAATCGGAGAGCCGAGTTCGAATTCCAGTTGCATTCACTTGGGAAAATATTAATCCATCACTTCTTCCTCCAGCTATGTGTTAAATAGCAGAGCAGACTGGGTTCCATCGTCTTAGTTGCACCCAGTCTACCGCAGAAAATAATGGCAGCTTACTGCGGAAAAATTTCTGCCTAGTTAGTTATGTCTCTTTCAAAGACACAATTACCGCGGTATATATTGCGTATGGCATCCTAGCGTGTATCACAAGTGGTACTTAAACGATTGATAAGTATTTTTTAAATGGAGAGTCTCTTTCAATCACACTGTATATAAATCACGCTTTATATCTCATCAAAGAATAGGGATTTTCTTTGCACGTCTGTGTATATTAGTGTCCATTTTTTTTAAAATTTTGTCACTAAAATATTGCCGGAAATTAACACACGTGCGAAGCATTTAGTCGGAATCTCTCAGACTTATTTGCTGAAATATCGGCCTTGTATCACATCTAAGCTATGTCACCTTTCCAACTTTTTTGTCATCCTTATCTTTTGTTAGAAATCAGTTGACGCGATTTCTGTGAGACTCGAGAAGCACAGCGAAATTTGGTGCCCATATCGAATTTTAAATAAAAATTTATGCTAAACGCATTTATGGTTAGGATCTTTTTGTTGAGTTTGTGTCGTTGAGAACAGCTTTGATTGGCTGATTGATTCTGACGGTTTAATAACCTTTTGTGGATTATTTAACCCTCTAGGGCCATTCGTATCATATTTGATACAGTATTTCCCTATAAGGAAACATTTGGTATTTCCCTATAAGGAAACATTTGGTATTCATTGACTGAGCAGTCAGTACTGCTTTCATTTGAAATTTATAAAATATTTCTCTTAAAAAATTTTTCAGGAAAATATTTCTTTCAAGGCTTGTTTTCATACTGTATCAAATATGATACAAATGGCCCTAGAGGGTTAAAGATTTTAAGCTGGAATTCTGATCTTATATAGAAGATTTGTGAAAAGAGTTTAGCATAAGAAAATCTCTTGCTTGGGACGCATGCAATAAACTTGATAAGATCTGGAGCTCTAACCATTCACGTCCCTTAAATGTTTGAACTTTTCAAATATTGATCAAGCCGGCTCTTCTCTATGGTCCAGAGACTTGGACTTTGTTCATTTAGAGAAACGACTTGAGGGAACTTATACCAACATGCCGAGAAAGCTCCAAAATATCAGCTGAAAATCTCGCCCAATATTCACTTACATCTACGGAGATATCACACGAATATCACTTAAGTTTAAGTGGCTGCAATTTGGTGGCCACTGTTATCGTGCGCAGAATAAGTTGATCTCATCCTCGCTCCTTTGAAAGTGATGTATCCACACACAACTGCCCGAGTTCCAAGGCTGGATAGGAGAGATCTGAGTACAGCAATGCTTGATTATGGGATGTGATTGTCGGTGGATTTCCGACCAACCATAGGATGATGAAAGCTGAAATATTTAGCATTTTAAGAATAACTAGCAGTATAGCCCGGTAGTGCTCGGGTGTAATGAAAGCTTTAAAACTAATCCATGGTCCTGGAGCTCAGACTCTTTGGACGTTGGTACGAAAGACTAAAAAGCAATAGTTGTTTCCAGTTAAAGCGAAACCGTAGACTGAAAGAAAAATGAATGGATGTAAGTCAAATTTTGATTTCCAGGTATCGATATCAAATAGTTTTTTTTCGTCGTAACCTGAATTTTGAAGGCTAAATACGTCCTCTGAGTAAATGGTATAATGGCTGAAACTAAGAACTATAATTATACCTACTTAGAGCCAAACCCGAAGCAAAAACTAAAATAAAAGGGCTGAAAAAATAGACATACAGGCAGATAAAAAAACACGCACACAAACATCTTGCCTTTTATATATATATATATATATATATATAATATATATATATATAATCGATTTTCTGCACTATTGTAAGCACTGCAACTTTGAAACTTCTGAATATTGTTTCTTATGTCTTTGTCTATGAGTGTATCAAATTTGATTAAAATCGGACCACTCCTTCTATAACCCGATTTTTTCGATTATCGATTTTCGATATTTATCGGGGGTACCTCGACACAAAACCTAGCTAAGAACACTCGCAGACGCTTATAGTACAACTGTGTAAATTTTCAAGAAAATCGGTTCAGCCGTTTCGGAGTCTATAAGTAATGGAGACACACACACACACACACACACGCGCGCACACACACACATAAGTTCTATTTATAAATAAGTTTAGATTCTGTATTGTAGTAAGTATTATTTCCCGACAGTAACAATGATTTTTTCAGCAAGAAGATTCATCCATCAATTCACAGATGAAACTGAAATCCTGAAAGAAAGAACTAAGCATGACAAAAAATGGTTCGAAAGGTGGCGTAGATTAGATGAGACGTAAGACCGAAAGTAATGGCTACCCAGTGAAGTAATGGGTACCTCGCTATTCAGCTGCAACGCCATTTTTATTATTTGGTGGTCACTTCCGATATTAATTACGGGTGGGGCATTTTACTTTTTCTTGTTTTTTTATGTACAGAATTTTGTTTATTGAATTACAATGTATTGGCATTCTATTGAACTTTTTGTTAATCGAAGTATGTTTCATTTTATTTTTTAATAATTAGTTATGAATTAAAACAAATGACTGTACATGAATCTAAATTAAAAGATCTATCAACATTTTCTATTGCTGTTAATTTCTTATAACTCCTCTATAAAAATTATCCGTGCAAATATATATGTAGTATTATAAAACATAATGAAGATTTTCTGTAATATATGTACATTATTTAGAATGTACTTTTTGAGTGGGACAATCTTGGAAGAGGGGATGGCATAGTAAAAAGGGCGTATTTGGCAAAAACGGTTGAGAGCCACTGTTGTCAACACTTCATACGCCTATGAAAAGATAATAAGAGAGAAAAGTAGTGAAAAAGAGCTTCGTGAATAATTAAGGCGAAATGAACCTGGTTATACAAAAGTATAGAATCCTATAGTGAAGGAATTCCTCAGTATTATGTTAAGGCAGATGTCAAGGATAAATATGAATCGATTAAGAAACCAACTAGAGACGTTGGGAGAAGAAGGTATGGTCTGGGTGGATGGTAGGAAAAATTATAATAAATTGGTCACCCGTGATGGGTAATTTAATATTCATTACTATAATGGTGGGAGTAAAATAGAAATTTGAACGGAAATCGGTTGAAATAATTTCTGGCAAGATGCACTGAAAAAAAAAAAGAACAAAAAAGGGAGTTACGATACAGTGTCCACTTTCCTGAGAGACCAACTCCAGCGGAGCAGAAGAGGACAGTGTCCAAGAAGGACACGTCATGAAAAAAAAAAAGAAACACATCTACTCACACACATACATATACACCCATATTTTTATTCTTTTTCTGGTTGACAGAAGAGACTTCCTAATAAAAGACTTTTTATTGAAATTGCACGTTTAGATTGTTAGTGCTTGAATAAAATATAGGCAGAACCAGAAGTGACAAAAAGGAACTTTTTCAAGTTGTCTGAAGAGACTTTCCAATAAAAAACTTTTGTTGCATGTGTAAATTATTGCATGAAAAAGTATAAGCCCACCCAGAAAAACTTAATAATATATATATATATATATATATATATATATATATATATAAGAAAACTTTGTGAGATTGCGTATGACGACTTAGTGATGACGCATGCCAATTAAGTGTTTTTAGATTTTTTTAATGTCATTTAAAGGATTTAAAGGACAGGGTGGCGTACGGAGGTATGCAACACGTAATTGGATTGCATGTAGAAAAATATAATATTGCATGTGGAGAAAATATATAATACTATAATATTACATGTGAAGAAAAAAAATTAATCCTAAAGTTAGTACGACGGCACAAAAGAAATTATTGTTAGTGGTATTATTAATTTTGCAAATTATTGGAAATTGCAGTATGAATAGAGGAAAATAAGCCAAATAGATGATAAAATCGTTTATTGTCAATCGCAATATGAGTTAAGTTGAAAAATATATATTGCAAAAGTCAAAATATTACAGACTGAAAATATGACTGAGAAAAGAATAGAAAAATATATTTTGCGTATGCGCGGATGCATTGTTTATACAGAAGTTGATCAGCCGGGGTCAGAGGAGGTCATCATTGGCCGCCATTGTGTAACTAAGAAAGACACCATTGAAAGCCTTGGATTTTTACGGCCGGTGGAAGTGAAAAATATAGGTAGTTAAAACACAACTGTAGAAAACATTTGATGAGGTTAAAGAAAATGAGATCCTTGATTCCCGAATTCGCTGGGAAAAGATTTGTAAATTTGAAAACTTGAAAAAAGAAATGATGTAATCGGAAAGAAGAAGAAAAGAAATTACGTCAATATAAATATTGCTATTTCATTGGTTAAACCAAGGGAAGAAAATCATCTTATATCCGGGTTTCTCTTATATCAGAGTCTCTTATATCCGGGTTATACTGTACCAACCTGGCAACAAAGCCCCTTATGAGATAGTATTTTCACTATTTACATTGTTCGGACTATTGTTTTCATCTTCATTGCCATGTTTACAGTTTCGGCCGTTGTACGCTCCGGTCTTCTTCAGGTGCTAAGAATTTCAAACCGAACCGTTTATTACGATCACTTGGGAATATCATTCTCGTTCCATGTGCGATGCCACTTCTGATAGCCATCTGTAGTTTATCTATCCTCAGTGACACATGGTCCAGTGACTTGGCTCAAAGAATTGTCAATCCAATACCAAGTTACAGCAGTGCTGAAGTGCAGAGAGTTGTCATTAAAATCGTGAATGCAGAATAACATTGCACATCCTGGCATTTATTGACATTTGTTGAACATTTCCGGAGATCAAACAGTAGATGTGAACAAAGTTACGGGTTGTGTTATCATCTTCAGCAGTAGACACGACGATGTACGAAAACACGTTTCGAGTGGTTATGCATGATTTTCAAAGTGAAGGATGTTCAGAATGTGCATAGTCAGTGGTGGAGACTATATGCAAAAACTGGTATTTTTGTAAATGAAAAGTTGCTCTATCTAACTGTGTTGTTCTGTTAGATGTGTACCTCTTGTATCTGTTGTTGTTTACGGGGAAACGGGAGGCATTATTCTGGGTTCGTTCCTTCGGCAATAGATTTATAACATTGAATTAGTCATGCATAGACGCACACATATATATATGTGAATCTCTTGTTCTCTCTCTCTCCCTATATATATATATATATATATATATATATATATATATATATATATATATATAATGTAAATAAATGTAGAAATGCATAAATTGCCATATAAGATAAATGACAAACACATACAGACACATCAAAATGTGTAATATATATATATATATATATATATATATATATATATATATATATATATATATATTGTATGGGTAGGTATTTCAAGGCGATCACAATGCGTTTAGTACAATAAAAGAAGGTAAAGAAGGTGTTGAGAATTACCTATTTATTATTCATTAATATTTCGAGATCAGAATCTCATCTCCAGAATGATAGGAGAGCTTGATTTCACGTCTGTTTGCTGTTGGACCGTGCCTTTAAACGAATGTTCCTCTTTCGATGCTACTTCTGTCGTTAATTGTTGTGAGTATATATGTGTGTGTGTGTGTGTCAGAAGAAAGAATGTAGCAATAAACACGCTTCCAATTAAAGCAAATTGACATAACATCAGGTCATAAAACGGCATCTACTACCATTCTGACAGAGATGCAAAATTACCAAACTCTGCCACGGGCTAAGGTGCACATACTAAACTATAAATTACAGCAGACAGATATATCATTAAATCGTAAAACGGCGCCCGCTATCACTTTAAATAAGAGGTGAAAAAGCCATATTCTACTACCGCGCACACTTATGTAAACCACACACACACACACACACACACACACACACACACACACACACACACACACACACGTGAACTAACCCACTTATAGGCACAGACAAACACACACACACATATTTACTACAATTAACGACAGCACTAGCAGCGAAAGAGGACCATTTATTTAAAGGCACGGTCCACCAGCGGATGTAAAGGCAAGCTCTCCTATCATTCAGAAGATGAGATTCTGATCACAAAATATTAATGAATAATAAATAGGTAATAACCAACACCTTTACCTTCCTGTGTTATACTAAACGCATTGTGATAGCTTTAACTACCCATGCACCTTATATGCACAATGCTTCAAGCAAATTACAAAACTCTCATATATATATATATATATATATATATATATATATGCATACAGTGGTTATTATATATAATAATGCTTAATATATGTGTATACATAATGCTATAAATTTACGCATAACATAAATAAACATATATAGAAATGTATATAGACAGATAGTACTAAATATATATTTCACACACTTACACACTTATAAAATATTCCTTATATATGTATATATAAAGAAAATTATGCATAATAATATTCAGTTTATACACACGACACACACACACACACACACACACACATATATATATATAGCTATGAATTTACATAGGAGATAAACATACATATGTACAAATGCATATAGACAAATATATTAAATATACAATTTTATATATATGTCCTTTATGTATATGTATATATAATAAACAGTATGCAGAATAATATTGAAGTTATATATATATATATATATATGACCACATATATATATATAATGCGTTAAATATATGTATACATAATAGTAATAATAGTCATTGTGTGTGTGCTTTAGGTTATAACGGTAATGTTCTTCGATTGATCTTTCCGTTTGATAAAAACACAAGCACCGACTTTCGTATTAATTTGGCCCCTAAAATGCTCATTTCTAGCCCGTTAACATTTTCGTCATGTCCGTTTTTGTGTCCCACCAACCAGTTATTCGCGCTGTTCGCGTGGAGCTACGATCGATCAGCCATTTACACCAGTCAAAATGCGACCACCGCTTCAGTGCGTTTTTCCGCTTTACCCAAACTGGCTGATTTATCCTGGACGCAGACAAACGCCACTAATGTTAAATTACAATATTGACAATATATCACAGACCAATTAAAATCTTATCCTCTTAACCAATCAGGATTAACAAACGAATTTTAAATTATCAGTTAATGCAGGAGATTAACAATTATGCTATATTTGCTTTAAGGCAATATATTTCCGCTTTTAAATGAATCTCTTCACCAGATCTTATTTTATGAACAGATTCAAACACTATGACGTCACTCTCATTACTATAATAATAATAATAATAATAATAATAATAATAATAATAATAACAACAGCAAAGCAAAACAGTAGCCAAGAACCAACTATTGAAGCAAAAAATATGAAAATGAAAGCCAAAGATAAAGCTCTTGAAAAGATGAAACAGCGCTGGCAAGACAAACCTCTGCATGGCCAATATCCAGTACGTGCCAATAAATCCAATGTTGACAAAGTTAATACTCATCGATGGTTACGTGCATCTGGATTAAAGTCTGAAACTGAAGGATTTATACTTGCAGCACAAGACCAAAGTCTTTTCACGAGAAACTTTCAGGCAAATATTATGCATAATAATATGGATCCAAAATGCAGGTTTTGTGATAAACACCAAGAAACAATAGACCACCTAATCTCAGGCTGTTCTGTGCTTGCCCCAAACGAATATAAAAATCGCCACGATAGAGTTGGGCAATATTTACATTGGGCAATGTGCAAACATTATGGAAAAGCTGTAAACAAACACTGGTATGAACATCATCCAGCACCGGTTACAGAAATAGAAGATGTAACCATTCTATGGGATTACACCATCTACACAGACAGAAAAATTGAAGCAAACAGGCCAGACATTATTGTTAAAAACCAGAAGGAGAAAACTTGTCTATTAATTGATATGGCTTGTCCAGCGGATTGTAACATAGCAATCAAGGAATTTGAAAAACTGTCAAAATATAAAGACCTGGAAATTGAAATAGAAAAAATGTGGAAATTGAAAACAAGAGTTGTACCAGGGATAGTAGGTGCACTTGGAATGATAAAAAATGGAACAAAACAACACATTGAAAGAATCCCTGGAAACCCCAGCTTAAGAGATATACAAAAAATTGTCTTATTAAGTACAGCCCACACACTAAGGAAAACGTTATCTATGTAATGCTGGGGATGATAGGGAAGATAGAAAATCATGAAATGGAGCCATAACAACACGCCACTACCTGCCTTAGGTCTCCCCGCAGACTTGGTTGGTAGTGAGACCAAAGCAGAAATCGAAATATGATGAAAAATGACATACTAATAATAAGTATTATTGTTAGAAAAACCATATTTTAAATTTCTGATTAATTTTAATTCTTCAGCTAATGATTATATAAGTTCATGGCAATTACTATGACAATAAACTATCCACAGAATGTCATCCATCACATCGTTAAATTTTTGATCTTAACATATTTAACAAAATATTGCAATAATAATGATAAATAGGAATACCAGTCGTTATTTTAAGAAGTAAATGCAAATGAAACGTTTTAAATTGGAACTTTTTCCATTTCACTGAAGCAGTCGTTAAGCACTTATGTCTTCTTTCTTTCTTTCTTTCTTTCACTGAAACTAAATAGAGTATGACTTCTTTTTCTATGCACTCAAAATGTAGTAGTACATTGTTCATGAGGTACTGGCAGGTCGTAACGGTAGTGCAAATTAACGAAGATAGGGACAAGCACAGTTATAATACGATGTTTTGTCACAGAGTGTCAGTTTTTTAATAGCCCGGGTCCATTCATTTATATTTCAAGTCAAAACAAGGAACTTAAAACATAACTTTGCTAAAATTATGCACAGTGCCCAAAAGAGGCATTTTTTTCGATGATTCCAAGTTGGTATGGAAATCCAAGCTGGTCAAGAAAGTCACACAGATTTAACAGAATTGAACCCAGTGTTCCAATCACCGCTGGAATTACCTTGACATTTTCTCTCTGCATTCTAACAATGTTGCCATCTCAACTTCCAAATCAGAGTTTTTGTAAGTTTTTCACGCTCTTTGTTTGTTATATTTGTGCCAGTTGATGTGGCAACATCAATAATATGACAATTCCTGGTGCTTTTGTCTAATACAATAATATATTATTGCCATTATTATTCTGATTTCAATGTCTTATAGGACAAAAATTATGAATAGTTTCAATTTTTTACCTTTTTATGTTAATTAGCATCAAGAATTTTATCCAATCATATCTAGGGCTTCAACCAGAACTAGAATTATTGATGCCTTAATGTTTTACAGAAGGATGCTGAGGATATCATGGATAGTACATGTGAGCAACGACGAGATTTTAGAGAGGATAGAAGCGAAAAAGAAACTGATGCTTAACATCAGGAAAAGACAGCCCAATTTTCTGAGACATGTAATGAAGAAGGAGGGCTTGGAGAATCTGATGCTCACGGGACAGATAGATGGAGAGACAGGAGAAATCAAGGCATGACATACTTGATGGATGGCGCAGCAGGGTTTGGAAGGGGTAGCAGGAGAAGAGGTGTTCGGAGCTACAAGGGATATGGAGATGTGGAAGGCCGCGATTGCCTATCTCCTGAAGGTGCATGGTACATAGAAGAAGCAGAGGATTGTGCCCCAATTTTGAGATTTTCACTTCATGATCCATGTATTTTGATTGTTTTTTTGAAGATATTCAAAAAGGTATTACCTTCTGGAGAAACCGTGTCAGAATTGTTTCTGTTTTTCTCAATCATCTTGTTTTCTATATTTGTGTTATTTGGCGTGCCAATATCAATAATATGACAATTATTTGTGCTTTTATCCAGCACAATAATATCCGGACGGTGATGGTGTATCATCTATCTGTCTGAAAATCATTGCCCCAGAATATCGTAGAGATGGTTTTCAAATTTTTTGATTGTACTGCAGGGGAAATGACCGTACCAGTTTTCTGCAACTGGCTAGTCATACTTTTAGACACAATAACTAAATTACATAAAGATGTAATTTAACATAGTGCCTCTTATATTCATGCTGAGATATAATTTGGCTTATAAAGTTTTTATTAATATTATTATAACTTTCTTTAGTTTTTTTGCTCAGTCTAATGTCTCAACGTGTCATGATCCGAGATCAAGGTTAAGCCATGTTAAAGAATAAAAGAAATATTTATAGATGCCTGACGCTGCATGATCCATCATAATATACCCGAATAAACTCCATCGATACAATTATATTTTTTAAATCATTTCTCCAGAAGCAAAACAAAAGCAATAATACGCAAGGGTGGGTGTCCTGAATCGGAGAGAATATGAGAAAAATTAAAAAAAAAAAAAAAAAAAACATTATTAAGGAGAGGCAACATTAAAAGAGCAAGAATTACGAAAACAGAAGATAATACTCTAAGTTATTTTTTCACCACTGCTGTGGCCTGGTATTGAACTGACAACTTTTTGAGGTAAGTCACTGGGACTAACCAACGTCTACATCCACTGGGCTATGTGTCATTGAGGACAGGTAAAATACAGATGGCTACCAGAAGTGGCATCGCACACAGAATGAGAATAATATAACCCCAGTGATTATAATAAAGGGTTCGGTTTGAAATTCTTAGCACCTGAAGAAAACATGGGAATGAATATAAGAACAATAGTTCGAACAATGTAAATAGTGAAAATACTAAATCATCTGAGAAGTATAGACAAACTAGCAGTATAGCCCGGCGTTGCTCGGGTGTAATGAAAGCTATATATATATATATATATATATATATATATATATATATATATATTATCTATTTTCTGCACAACTGTAAGAACTGCAACCTTGAAACTTCGGAATATCGTTTCTTATGTCTTTGTCTATGTGTATATAAAATTTGATTAAAATCGGACCACTCCTTCAATAACCCGATTTTTTCGATTATCGATTTTCGATATTTATCGGGGTTACCGCGACACAAAACCTAGCTAAGAACACTCGCATACGCTTACAGTACAACTGTGTAAATATTCAAGAAAATCGGTTCAGCCGTTTCAGAGTTTATAGGTAACGGATACACACACACACATACAGACAAAGTTCCATTTAGATAGATAATGCTTTGAGCTGTTACACTGTGAAGGAGGACATTCTTTAGCAAGACAACGTAAGTTTGCAGTGGAGTTAGCGCACGGCTCAAACAGCATGGCGGCCGGAAATCTACAATTTGGCCTTGATATGGCTTTATCAGATTTTCTGGTTGTTACCGAAAAGGAATGGCTTTGAAAGGTCAAAATATTCCATTCGATTGCAAAGCAATATACTAAAGGTGCTTATGACAAGGATGCGACTTCACACCAGACTTATTTAACGTATACACAAAGTCATTATGAAGAGAAACAGAAGCTTACCACGATTTGCTACAGATAGACTAAACTATCGCCCGGTTCACACGCCACCCACGTCTATTGAACAGGTGTAGAGGCTCATCCCTTGTTCCCTGTTTAGGATGTGGTTTCCGGCTTTCTCTTATCCAATCTTTTCACTCTTTTCTTTTCTTTTTTTCAATTGGAGTAAATAGACTAAACTATCGCCTGGTTCACACTCCACCCACGTCTATTGAACAGGTGAAGAGGCTCATCCCTTGTTCCCTGTTTAGGATGTGGTTTCCGGCTTTCTCTTATCCAATCTTTTCACTCTTTTCTTTTCTTTTTTTCAATTGGATTAAATAGACTAAACTATCGCCCGGTTCACACTCCACCCACGTCTATTGAACAGGTGAAGAGGCTAATCCCTTGTTCTCTGTTTAGGATGTGGTTTCCAGCTTTCTCTTTTCCAATCTTTTCACTCTTACGTAGCCCCCTGCACATCAGTGGCGTACCGCCTTGCTCGGGGTGATATGATTAAAAAAGATAATAAAAAATAAGGTACAAAGACGATGGCAGACAAAGCAAACAGCAGGAGCTTCAAAATAATGTTGTAAAGAAAAGCAGGAAGAAATGACTATCAATGGTAAGAAGATATAATCGCTAGCAAAAACGATAGCCGAAAATGATAGTTACGAATCAAGTACAGAAATTGAAATACCTGGGAAGGAACTTAGGCTCTCTCGCCACGGATACAGCGGGCAAGCTGGATCTCTTTGAGCATGATGGTAACATGCTTGGCGTGGATGGCACACAAGTTGGTATCTTCGAAAAGACCGACCAAGTAAGCCTCGCTGGCCTCCTGTAAAGCCATTAAGGCAGAGCTTTGGAAACGTAGAGCGGTCTTGAAATCTTGAGCAATTTCACGTACCAGGCGCTGGAATCAGAAGTTCGGTGGATTTTTGATAACGTCTAATCTCACGCAGGGTAACAGTACCGGGCCTGTAACGATGAGGTTTTTCACTCCGCCAGTGGCGGGAGCGCTCTTACGGGCGGCCTTGGTGGCCAGCTGCTTACGAGGAGTTTTTCCTCCACTGGATTTACGAGCGGTTTGCTTTGTACGAGCCATAGTTTTTCAAGAAAACGATCAGAAATGTGATACAGAAATCCGAAGGTGAATTTGAGATAGCAAGAGTGGCCTTTCAAAAGTTATGCAAATTATTAAGAAACAAGAAACTTTTTTTTAGAAAGAAAGAAAAGAAAGCAGAACTGTTATGTAATTCCTCCTATGTGGTAAGAACTACTGGATCATTTTCTCACAGATGATGAGGACACTTGATGCAACATAAATAGGGTTCTACAGAAGAATGATGAGAATACGTTGGAGGAAGACTGAG
The DNA here is from genome assembly GCA_037127315.1 of Ascarosepion bandense. Classification (NCBI taxonomy): domain Eukaryota; kingdom Metazoa; phylum Mollusca; class Cephalopoda; order Sepiida; family Sepiidae; genus Ascarosepion; species Ascarosepion bandense. Next base: position 5,336,459 of record JBBBDQ010000423.1, on the reverse strand, counting down.
AGTAATGAGGCTCTTTTTTCCTCTTTGCTGCACACTGCTAGCTGGACGGCCATATTTACACTGTATAAACAGAAGAGAAAACTGGCTAGATCAAAGTTAAACTTCATTCAGATGCCCACAATAGTACCAAACATAAGCACACATAAGTAGAATATAGTTGGTTGATTTTGTTTAGTAGCATATCAATATCTATGGGTTATTTAATGCCAAAATCTTAATATTTTAAACGCAACTCTATACCTTCACCTAAAGATAAAATGTATTGTTGGTAAGTTTTTTTTTATATAAAAATACATAGCTGATACTTTTACTATAAAAATGTATTTTTATACTTTCATAGTTTTTTTTTTTGTTTGTTTAGAGTTTTACCATTTGTCCATAGCTGGGACAGATGCTACCACCCCGGGTCAGCGTGGACCTGAAAACAACAGCAATTAAAAGACGGTTCCACGCTTCTCAAAACCTCTAATTCTCGATCAGCAGCCTTGCTGCCGGATGTAGTTTATCGTCATACCCAGTACTACAGAAGGCAGTGCTATAACCCTAAAGATTATGGCAAAGACCAGATGAATTTTGATTTATTCTCGTACATTCGTTCGTACAACTGATTCGCAAAAACAGAAATTATGCGATTCAACTCAATATAACCTACAATTTTAAATAAAATTAATGTTAGTTCATTATATAACCTGTGCTATATGCTGTATTATATCAAAGTGGTATTTAAATCTTTAATTCCCTCTAGTGAATAAATAGTGTTCCAGCACAGAAAAAAAGATTAAGCTTATAGTGAATGTCATTGGATGTGATTTTATTAAAGAAATTTATTGCAAATGATTTTTCTACACCAAAATGTTGAAGGTAGGTTTTTAGGAAACAAAGACAACAACCTTTTTATTGAGCATCTCAGCATGGTGTAATGTTAGCAAGCTTGTCTCGCTAGATCAATTACGACCAACCAGTGAGTTCGATTCACACTGGGTGTTCTGCACATTCGACCTTGTGCCACACTTAGAAAATCGTTGAGTCATCTCAGTGAAATATAAAGGTTAGCAAGCTTTTCTCGCTAAATCAGTTACGGCCGAATAGTGAGTTTAATCAACACCGAGTGCTCTATACATTTGACGTTGTACAACATCTAATCTACGCTTAAAAAATCATTAGGATACCCCGATGTGGTGTAATGGTTAGCAAGCTTTTCTTGCTAGATCAAATACAACTGAGTTCTTAGTTTCGATCCCAACTGGGTGCTTAATAATTTCGGCTGTGTCATATATCTCATCTATTCTTACAAAAAGCTTCGATCTATTTAACTCGCTCTGATGATTGCGTACATAATGACAACATTTGTTTTGTTTCTTATAGTTCTTTGAACGAGGGTACAAACATTTCTATAATTTAATTATGTCGTAGTATATAAGTATTTTAGGTGTAATCAAAAGGTCCCATCAATATCCACATTGACATTGCATTTAAACTTTTGAAGATCAAAGTTGGCTAAAAGGCACGGCGCTGGAAGAGAGTTCCGCAACTGTAAAGTTCAAGAAAAGAAACTTCTATAATAGATCTTAAGATTACATGTAGCCAATTCAACTAAAAATTGATGAGACCTTGTGGCCAATCTAGTCAGTCAGTTAAGTACCACACATGATACACGCTTGGGCGATCAAGTCTCGAAAGAGACATGACTGAAGAAGATTATCCATCAGAACGTTTCCCTTACATTCTGCGGTAGAATGGTTGCCAGCCAAGGCTATAGAACCCAATCAGTCCTGTTATTTAACCCATAACTGGAGGGAAGAGGCGGATTAATACATTTCCCAATGGTATTTGCGTGTAAATAAATGCAAGGAATTCAACTGGAATTCGAACTCGGCTCCCCGATTTCTCGTTCCGAGCCGATATCCACTGCACCACATCGAACATCCTTTCTAGTTTAAGTTCATAAAATCTAGATACAAAAGAAAGCTTAGTGATTCATTGAGAAAAAAACAATTACTAGAAAATGAATTGTAAATTCTTCTATATTTCTTTGTACTAGTGCATGCGCTCCCCCACTCAGGGTTCTGTCTGTTAGACCGACCTTTTTCTTAGTTTTCATTACTGACCTTCCTGATGATTTCAGTTCACAACTTCATATCTGTTATGATAACACAACAATTTACTCCTATCTTGATAGTAAAGCTGATCAGTTTGATAAGGTCAAAAGTGGCAGCTGATCTCAAAGATAACATGCAATCACTTATTAACTGGTTCAAGGTGAAGTATAATGCTACTTCTTGATAATAGCGATGATGATCGTCCTGTCGAATAACGATAAACACGAACAGGTATTTATAAAAAATATGAACTTATTTTTTTTTCTTCGTCGATGACGGTTGTGTGGTGTGTTAGAGGGAATCACGCACATACGAGGGAGTTGACTAGCGAGAGTTGTCTTCTCTTCTCTCGTTTCTGCATTCTCTTGGTGTTCTTCTTTTGCCCGGAACACAACGATCTTTCATAGGCTGAAATTTCCTCCAATTTCGCTTAATTGCGTCATATATATCTTCTTTTATGTACCTTGTCCCTTCAGGACGTACGCGATCATGGTCTTCCACGTCTCCCTATCCCTGGTGACTCTTAGCATGCTTTCTCCTGTAACGTCTCTTAGCCCCCATTCTGTCATCCACCTGCTCAGGCCTTTTAAATATCTTATCCGCTGCTTTCCTCTATCTCCTTTCCCCTCTATCTGGCCTGTTAGTATCAGGTTCTCTAATCCCTCCTTCCTCATTGCATGTCCCAGGAACTTTAGTTGTCTCTTCCTGATGCTCAATATTAATTTCCTTTTCGTTTCCATCATTTCCAAAACCTCGTCATTGCTCTCATGCTCAGTCCATGATATCCGCCGCATCCTTCTGTAGAACCACATTTCAGCTGCTTCAAGTTTTTCATTCATCTTTGTTGATATTGTCCAACATCCACTGCCATTTAAAGAACTGACATCACATAGAAATCCAGTACTCTCCTCTTTGTTTCTAGTGAAAATTTTCCTGTATTTTAATACTTTACTCAGCTTCTGGGACGCGTCTTTCGCCATGCCAATTCTCTTTTGGATCTCTGTGTCGCACTTTCCGTCTTCAGTTAGAACACTTCTCAGATATTTTAATTTTCGTACCTGCTTGATTTTAACACCCCCTCTTAGGATGTGGGCGATCATGGACATCCACTTATCCCTATCTCTTGTCGCTCTGAACACTTTTCCTATTGTTATTTCTCCCAAAACCTGCACATCCATCCACTTATTTGCCCAAGCCCATCTAGCATGTCTCGTATTGTTATCCTTTGTCTCACTTTCGCTCTATCCGTCCTGTGAGTATTAGATTCTCCAAGCCTCCCTTCCTCAGTATGTGTCCAAGAAACTTCAGCTGTCTCTTCCAGATATTAATTATAAGTTCACAGAATCTTCAAAAACCTGTCGTTGTTCACATACTCAGCATCCTTCTGTAGAACCACAGTTGCTTCGTGTCTCTCCTTCATCTTTGAGAAGATTCTCCAGAATTCGCTGCCATACAGGAGGCCGGACATCACATAAAAATTATCTTTTTCTTGTTTCTTAAGAATGTTCCTATCTCTAAATACTCTGCTTAGCTTCTGAAATGCACCTTGGCCATGCCAATGCGCGTTCCAATCTTAGTGCCGCACCTTCCTTCCCCTTTCAGAACCCTTCCCAGATATTTTAACTTCTGCATCTGCTTGATCTTAATATCCCCGACCTGTAGTTGACATTTTGGTCTTCTTTTTGCTCATGACTAGGCTTTCAGTTTTCTTGAAGTTTATGTTTAGTCCTTTCTTCTCTTGTATTTTCCCTTGTAACCTTTTGTAGAAGGCCGTCTGCGTATATTATATTGCTGAGTCTGTGGTCATTAATGACGAATCCTGTCAGGACTTATAGTTCTCTCAGAATTGTTTCGCTGTACAAGTTGAATAAATCCGGTGAAAAGACACATCTTTGTCTTACATCCCTTTCTATTTTTGTATATCTGTCCTTATGCAGGCGGTTTGCTGCCAGTATAGATAGTTGGTTATACTAATGTCTTTCCCGAATATGTCTAGGTTGCTGATCATCTCTATCAAGTCTTTGTGGTGTACATTGTTGAACGTTTTTGCGCAGTCTATAAAACGCAGGTACACATACTTCAGCACTTGTATTGCCCTTTCTGGTCACATTCTGAACATAAATGTCATGGTGCTATCACCCATTACAACAGATTGAACTCTTCCTACAACTACATATACTTCCCCTCACAAGAGGAGGGCAGAGCTCAGAGAGATCAGAGAGTGAGAGCTTCGCAGGAGATCAGCATAAGCAGATCAGTGGAGAGATAGCCGAGACTGCTACCGTACGACCATTGCGAGTCCCAGTTATAGTATTATTTCTTAAACCGTATTTATTCGCTCTACTAACAGAGTTCCTCGTATTGTATCTTGCTGTGTTAATATGTATTATTTTCTATTTTGGTTGTTTTTATGTTATTTCTAGCTGGACTTCTTAACCGGGTCCACGACAATATATATCGCGTTTCTGTGCCGGAGTCTTTGACGAAACCGCACTGTTCTTGTTCTATTTCTGGTCCAATTCCGCTGCGCGCTTTGTTCATCATAAGCCGGATGATGTGTTTTGTTATGTGGCTCATTAAGTTGATTGTTCAGTGGAATCCACATTCCTTTGCGCTTGGCTTTTTAGACAGAACGTTCGTTCGGTAAATTTTCTACTTAAGCAAAATCAGCTTTTGGCGTGTTTCATTTTATGTTGAGTGCATTTGTATGTGTATTGGTGGACCTATGGGGGTCTGCCGTCAAATTCCAGGAATAAAATAATAATAAAAATAATTAAATATCGCTGCGTGTTTTCAAATAAATTGAATAAACCTTTTATCTCATCAGTTTTCAAATCGCTAGAAAGTATACGTCTGTTTTTTCCATCGTCTGCAGCAGTTATTTTAAAAAGAATACTGACTATTTCGGGTTTAATTTATTTTATCGTCCTATGAAAAACATGAAAAAAAAAAAAAAGAAAAACGACTGCAGTTCAAGGGAGAGTGCCAATTGAATGTCAAATTTTAATAATATCATCGTGTAATTTTATCGGTTGTCACTTTACTCATATGTTGTTGAAAATGCCATCCGACGTTTAACATCCACGCGTCCCTGCGTCAATATTTAATATGTCTTGACACGCTAAAATACCTACAGTATCTATCTGCCTAAGCCTTGTTATCTATCAATCTATTGTTATCTATGTATCTTTCTATGTATGTCTCGTCTTCTTCCTATCTCTCTATCAATCTATTGTCATCTATGTTTCTTTCTATGTATGCCTCGTCTTCTTCCTATCTCTCTATGTGTATAATAAATGATAACATCTATCTATCAATCTATTGTCATCTATGTTTCTTTCTATGTATGTCTCGTTTTCTTCCTATCTATCTATCTATCTATCGTCATCTATGTATCTCTCTATCTCTTGTCTTCTAACTATCTATGTGTATAATAAATGAAAACATCTATCTATCTATCTATCTATCTATTGTTATCTTTTTTAAATAGACGAATTGATGATTAAATATCAATATGTCATTTCATAAATCTTATTTGTTTTACTATGTTTCAGCATCCAGACAAAAATGGGCTTTGTAGTAATCATGAATTGAGGCAAGTCCCGACTTATATATATATATATATATGTGTGTGTGTGTGTGTGTGTGTGTGTGTGTGTGTGTGTGTGTGTGTGTGTATGAGTATTGATTTTTCTATAGAAAACATTGAGAACCAGAAGGAGAATGTCATCGTGGCCAGGAATCAATGTACTCTGACGGAATATGATTATCATATGCATTATATAATTGTATTGATAATATTTTTTTCATATCCTCTTCTATATGCCGTCCTTGTTCAGGATGTTAGCAATCATGGCTCTTCACATTTTCCTATCCCTTGTAGCTCTAAATAAGTTCTGCCTTTTTGTTATCTCAAAACCCTCCTTCCTCATTACTTGAACCAAGAATCCTCAGCTGTCTCTTCCTAATGCAACGTATAAGTTTCCTTCTGGTTTGCATCCTCTCGAGTAACTTGTCGTCGCTAACGTACTCGGTGCGTGATATACTCAGCATCCTTCTCTAGAACCACATTTCTGTTTTCTTTGAGCCTTTCTTTCATCCTTGAAATCACCCAACATTCGCTGCCATATAGAAAGACTGATATTACATAACAGTGTAGCACTCTTTTTTTTGTTTCTAATGGGATCTCCCTGACTCCCAGTACTCAGGTTAATTTTTGAAATGCGTCGTTGGCCGTGAAAATGCGTCTTTAGATTTCAGTGTCTCACGTTTCATCCTCTCTCAGAACGCTCCCTAGGTATTTCAATTTCACTAACTTCTTTATTTTAGTTTCCCCTACCAGGAGGTGGCATTTCGGAGTCTTCTTAAATGAAATACGCATTAGAAATTCCACCGAACAGAGGTCAAGAGTTGTTGTTTTCTTTCCGCTTACTAAGTGAAAGTAGATAATCTGGCCAACCAAGTATTACATTCTAAATAGTTACTATAAATTCAGTACTTTTTTCTAGGTCTGTGATGAATTTTTCATGATTAGTCAGATTTATTATTTATTTATTTGCTATATAGTGGGTAAAATTGGGGAGTAAGAAAACGGTTCTATTTTATTTTTGTGAATGTTCGCAGATATATAAATTAAATATGAATAGACAAATATATGGCGAAAAATAAAACTATTCTTTAATATTTTCTGGGAAAATTTACTTTCTTTAAAATGCAGCTATCATTTTGTTGCAGAAAAGATATAATTCAGTAGCACTCCACGCCGAGAAATACACTTCACATCCGTAAAAATAGATCCTTTTCTCTTTTCTCCCGTTCGTATCATCCTCTGCATTCCGAATTTAAGAAAGGACCCCAAATTCATCCGAGGTTTATAAAGATTCTAAGCATACCTTTTTATAATTTCTTGCCGAGCCTGAGAATTTGCATGTTTACGAATATTGTCTCGTTTTGGATGAGATAGGTGTGCATAAATTGTCTTCAATAGTTGCCATATTTCTTTTTCGTCACCATTTTGGCGGCAAGACAAATTAGCGCTCGTTTCAAATTCCAAGGTAAGTCATGTCTTTCGTTACACATTTTACATAATTCATGTGATTTTTTTATCGGGACATTTTTTTCAATATCAGTTGTGTCATTCATTTGGATTTCTGCCTTTCTCGAGGGTAATAGTGTGAAATTAAAGCATATTATCTCAGTCGGAATTTAAAGTCTCCGGCCTTTTTTCCGTGCTGTTAATTGCTTTTCTACAACACCTAACCTGATACTTTTAGAAAATAAATAGAAACAAATATTTACATTGATGCCTACAATTAAGTCGATTCCAGTTTATGTATTGTGAGATAAAAATATTTTCCATTATTGCAGATGGTCCCAACCAATAATTTTGACACTACATTAAAACTGTAGTAACCCCCAACTGATGTGGTAATACTTTGTTTATATGGGAAAACAGACCGGGAGGTATATCAATGATTTTCATCCCGTTTTTTTCTTTAAAAAGTTGGTGTGTGTGTGTGGGAGGGACGTCTAATGCATCGTGGCGTCTCAGAAGCCTCAATATATGGTAATAGGTCTATCATATGCTAAATGTAGGTGCATTGCTCGTGATTTTATGAAAAAAATGTAAGTTATTTTACGATCGGAATGTATCTAAACTTATTTATAAATGGAACTTTGTCTGTGTTTGTGTCTGTGTATGTGTCCGTTACCTATAGAATCCGAAACGGCTAAACCGATTTTCTTCAAAATTTACACAGTTTGTGTCGAGGTACCCCCGATAATCGAAAAAATCGGGTTATAGAAGGAGTGGTCCGATTTTAATCAAATTTGATACATTCATAGACAAAGACATAAGAAACGATATTCAGAAATTTCAAGGTTGCAGTCCTTACAATAGTGCAGAAAATCGATAATATATATATATATATATATATATATATATATATATATATATGAACGGCAAGATGTTTGTGTGTGCGCCTGTTTATCTGTCGGTATATCCTTTATACAAATCCACAATTTTTATCCGATTCTCACCAAACTAATATTTTTAAGTTGAGTCTGAGCTCCAGGACCATGGATTGGTTTTAAAGCTTTCATTACACCCGAGCAACGTCGGGCTATACTGCTAGTTGTCTATATTTATGAGATGAGGTATTGTAATTATTTACACTATTTATTTGTTCGGACTGTTGTCCTCATCTTTGTTGCCGTATTCATGACTGTTCGGCCGTTGTACACTCCGGCCTTCTTCAGGTGATTGGAATTTCGAACTCAACCCTTCAAACCCTTAAAATATGGCAACAAACATGAGGACAACAAGTAGAACAATGTAAATAGTGTATAGGAATATATTGTAAATTTGCTATTAATCTAATTTGCTATTAATTTAATTTGCTATCAATTTGCTATTGAAATGAAATGAATTAAGATATAGGCATTGTCATCGGTTTTAATGACAAAATGTGCGTTGAGGTACAGTGGATATCGGCTCGGAACTAGAAACCGAGTAGCCAAGTTCGAATTCCAGTTGAATCCATTGTATTCACTTACGGGCAAATACCCTTGGGAAAGGTATTAATCCATCTCTTCCTTCCAGTTATGGGTTAAATAGCAGGACAGATTGGGTCCTATAGCCTTGGTCGGCAACCAGTCTAGCGCAGAAAGCAATGGCAACCTACTGCGGGATAATCTTCTTCCCAGTCAGTCATGTCTCTTTCGAGACATGATCGCCCAAGCGTGTATCACGTATGGCACTTAACTGACTGACTGACGGTTGTCATATGTATGTCACAAATGCATTGATAATAGTTTTAATGTAGAAATGCAGTTTTAATGATTTAACTAGAGAAACTCATAATTTTACTAAAGAGATAAATTGAAAATCTAGGAAAATGGATGTTGTAAATTATCTGACAACGGGACGATTGGTTTACATGGACGAACGCAAAAAGAACGTGGGTAGCTAGTTTAATCAGTTCATTCTGGTTCTTTTTGTAGCAGCCGTCGCTTGCCGGGAAGAAACTTGGTTTTAGCGTCAGTCCCTTGCCGACAACCCTTGATTTAGTAGTCATCCTTTCCACTTGCTGTTATAATTGATGGGCCCCTCGAGTTGTCTTGACCGAATGGGAGGTGAAATAAAAGAACGTGTAAAACGTAGAATCTGCTAGATTTATTGTGAAGAAAATAAAAGGTTTTGTGTGATTATTTAAATAAAATGGATTAGAAAAGAAAGAAACAAATAAAACAAATATATAATATAAAGACGAGGAAAATTTTCGACTGGGAAAGAGAGAAAAAAACGAATAGGTTAAGTTGGTTTGATTAGTTAGAAAAGATGTTACTACTTGTGCTTTGTCGAAACCATCTGTTTTTAAAAAATATAGTTATAACTAAATGCATGGTAGCCTGGTCAGTACTTAGATGGGTGAGCGTTTGGGAATACCAGGTGCTGTAAACGTAAGGACCAAGAAAGGTCCACCGGTCTTCCGGTATGGGGGTTGGGCGCAGTGCTAACAACCCCGCCCCATAAAAAATAGTTTGTTACGGAAACAGTAACAAAAAGTTGCTGTCCTACACACTATTGGGTGTAACGGATGTGATGATGATGATAAATGCATGGTCATCAGCAAAAAGATGAGCTCAAAATAATAACTACAAGTTGGGAATACTGAAATCAGGCAAGTACAGAAAATTAAATACCTGGATAGCATTCTAACAGAAAACGGAAAGTGTGAAATTAAGATGCGACGGCGTATCGGCATGGTCAGTGATGCATTCCAAAGGCTGTATAGGATATGGAGAGACAGAAAGATTTCATTGGGAACAAAGAAAAGGTTACTGGACTGTTATGCAATCTCTCTCTTTCTTTATGGCAGCGAATGCTGGACAAACACCACAAGGATGAAGGAGAGACTTGAAACAACAATACTGAGGATACGATAGAACGAACATGTGACAAGGTTTTGAAGAGCAAGCAAACGAAAATGAAACTTATACTTTGCGTCATAAAGACACAGTTGAGGTTTTTGCGTTATGGTGCAGTAGATATTGGCTCAGAACGAGAAATCGGGGAGCCGAGTTCGAATTCCAATTTAATTTCTTTGCATTCACTTACGCGCAGATACTTTGGGAAAGGTATTTATCCGTCTCTTCCCTCCAGTTATGGGTTAAATAACAGAACAGATTGGGTTCTATAGCATTGGCTGGCAACCAGTCTACTGCAGAAAGTAATGGCAATCTACTGCAGGATAATCTTCTGCCCAGTCAGCCATGTCTCTTTATAGACGACCGCCCAAGCGTGTATTCCGTATGACACTCAACTGACTGAATGAGGAAGGAGGGCTTGGAAAATCTAATAGTCAAAGGCCGGATAGAGAGAAAGAGGGACAGAGGTAAGCAGCACAAGAAATACTTGATGGGCTTGAGCAAGAGGATGACGGATCGAGGTTTGGGAGAGATATCAAGAGGAGAAATGTTAAGAGCGACAAGGGACAGGCGTAAGTGGAAGTCCATGATTGTCTACGTCTTGAAGTGAAACGGCACAGAAAGATGAAGAAAAAAGATATATTTAAATTTATAAGCATTTGATTTGGGAATAGGTAAATATTGGTCGGTAAAATTTGAGTTTCGGCTGTTGTACTCTCCCGCCTTCTTTCATTTATTTATATTGAATTATTTGAAACGATAATTTTCATTATTATATGATTTGCGATTTTCACCAGCATTCTCATCTTGGTTGTTAAACTCACGTTTCAGCCGTTATTATCTTCGGCCTTCTTTCATGATTTACACTACCGACCATAAGTTTGGGACCACTTAGATTTATTCTCTAAGTGAAAGAAATAGCAAATTTTAACTCTTAGAAGAATAAATATAGATATATTTCATTGTTGCTCACAATTGTACAATAATTAATACAAAATTAGCATAGATTAATTTCAAATTTAATTAAAGTTAATTAATATTTTCTTTTCATCAAAGAAACAACCACGAGCCTTCATTAATGCAGAACAAATCCTTGGAATTTTTTCTAATAACTTATAAAAATGAATTGGTGAAAGTGATTTCTAAGCATCCCGCAAGCATTTAGACAACATTTGTTCATTTTTAGAAAGTTCATTTCGAACTGTATGGTCAATTTCATCCCTTATTCTCCTTCTTAAATAGTGGTTTCTTAACTGCTACACATCCTTTAAGCCCAGCAGAATGAAGTCGTCTCTTAACAGTAGTAACAGATACTGGATGTTAGCGAGTAGAATTCATTTGAATTGTTAATTCCGGAGCGGTTTTTCTTCTATTCCTCTTGCTAGATATGATCACGTGCCTAACCTCTACAATAGATGTTACTCTGGGCCTACCAGATCTTTTTCTGTCAATATTTAACTCAGTTTCACTAAGTCGTTGAAGGCAATAATACACGCCATTTTTTGATAGGCTTAACTTTTTTAGCGATAACACGTTCAGAATATCCTTTTTTCAAAAGAATTTCAACCTGAGCTCCTTTTTCAATGCTAATCTGTTTCTTCCTTGCCATTTATACAGTAGTAATATGGTTTACAAAAATAAATTATACCGTAATTATAATATCGGAACAAATCTGAATTTTCGGAAAAAACTTGATCACAATAAGAGGAGTCAAGTAGCAAACTGAGTAAATGTTTACTTTAAAGTTGAAAATACTTTTTTTTACTTGACACCTATATAAGAATAACAGAATATACAAACTCGGTGAATTTGATTCTGCTAAAAATTTGGGTGGTCCCAAACTTATGGCCGGTAGTGTATGTTCGGATTTCTTAATAAATTAGAACAGTGAACAAATTTGAACAAATCCTAGTTTGTAGCGTTTGCTAATCATTCTACCACCAATTTTATTATTATAACAAGGCTGCAATGTTTTAATTGTTGAAAAAATAATCTTTTCTTTTTTTTTTAATCATATCACCCCGAGAAAGGAAGTAACGCCACTGATGTGCAGGGGGCTACGTACGAGTGAAAAGATTTGGAAAAGAGAAAACCGGAAACCACATCCTAAACAGGGAATAAGGGATGAGCCTCTACACCTGTACAATAGACGCATCCAATTCAACAATACAAAAAAGAAACAAAAACAAAACAACTTTTCTCCATTTTCTAAGGCAGATGCTTACTCGTATGATCTTCTGTCGTCAAAATGGCTGAGATAATTTCAACCAAAAATTAGATATTTTAAATTTTTTACGGTTTGTCTTATGATGAACGCCCATAGCCCAGAAATAGAATTGCGACTGACGCCAATGCGATCGGGTTTCAATCCTGGGTTAAAAACAATCGGATGTCTAACCGTACTGATGAGCTGTGATTCAGCGAAACAGATCTGGATTACTATAAGGATGTGCGTTGTGGGGCAGTGGATATCGGCTTGGAACGAGAAATCGGAGAGTCGAGTTCGAATTCTAGTTGAATTTCTTGCATTAACTTACGTGCAAATACTCTTGGTAAAGGTATTAATCTGTCTCTTCCCTCCAGTTATGGGTTAAATAACAGAACGGATTAGGTTCTATAGCCTTGGTCGGCAACCAGTCTACTGCAGAAAGCAATGGCAACCTACTGCGGGATAATCTTCTTCCCAGTCAGTCATGTCTTTTTCGAGACATGATCGCCCAAGTGTGTTTCACGTATGGCACTTAACTGACTGACTTATGATGAACTATCGCTTAAGTGACCCACAATGCGAAAAAGGTGGCCCATGTCTGTCTTAAACCATCCGTTTTAAATATCATCTATAAGGTGACCCTAACTCAGGGATGAAGTAATAGAAGATTTCCTTCAGAATCTAAGGTCCGAATCGGTATGGAGTAATGATTAGCGACGCAGTTATGATGAACATTACTAGCGATTAGTGGCTCTGATACCCACTGGGTTGCTTATACGACCATGAAACTATTCTTGGTAGTTGCTTATACTACCGCGAAACTAATTTTAGTACACAGAATTGTTTTCTAGGTATTTTTGACATTCGAGGCGGAAATTACCCAAAGTAAACTTCCAGGAATTTGTCCCCCAAGACTGCCCCTTCCTCACTGGACTTAAAAGGAGAAGGTAAGATTCAATCTCTAATGTCTGAGGTATCTAGAAAATGAAATATCGATAGAAGTGAATAATGGATGCCTAAGGTATTTTTCGAATTAACGTGAACGTAAGGAAGAAAAGGCGAATGAAAATAAGATAAAATGATTTAATGAAAAAAAAAAAAGAGATTGGAAAATGAATAAAAAAATAAGAATGTACAAACGAATGAGAAGGAAATAGAAAATAAAATAAGAAAAACTGAATATATGACAAAATGAAAGAATCAAAATGAAAGAATTACTTTAAACAAAGAATATGAAAAAAAAAATGAATGAATATATAAAAGAATGAATTGAAAAACAATGACAGAATAGTTCCAAAGGAAAATGAATAGAATAAAAATGAAAAAGAAAAAATCAATCAATATATAAAAGAAAAAAGGAGGAGTGTGTGTATACGAACTGTTTAAAATGTACGAATAAACGAAAGAAAAAGTGTGAATGATTACGAATGAAATAAAAAATAATGGAAAAAAAAAGATCGAATGTATAAAAGAATTAGAAAGTAAGAAAGAAAGAATGACTAAATGAAGAGATGACTATAGATGAAATGAAAAAAAAGAAACAATGAATGCAATGAATGACTTTAAGAATACAAATAGAATAAAAAAGAAAGCATATATAATGGAATATGAATGAAAAGAGAGAGAAAGAAAAAACAAAAAAGAATAAATAAATTCACAACAGGATATGAAGGAAAAAATACAGAAAATAAAAATAAAATAAAAAAGAAACAATGAAATAATGGATGAATAATAATGAAAGAAGAAAAATAAATATGAAAGAATACGAATTAGAATGGAAAGACGAAGGAAAAAGTAAACAGAAAAAAATGAAAATGTTACGAACTAATGTCGATGGAAGGAAAAAATATGATGTATAGAATGAAAATAAAACGAAACGGAAAGTAAAATTAAGAACTGGTTGAATATACAAAAGAATGAAAATTGAATGAAAAAGAAAAGGAAAAAAGACTGAATGTATAAATGAATAAAAATAAAACAAATGAGAGAAAAGAAAAGAAAGACTGAATAAATAAACAAATGTGAATGAAATTTAAAGAAAAAGAATGAAATTATTAACTCTTGGGAATAGAATAAAAAAGAAAGAAAGGAAAAAATAAGTTAATCATAAAGGCTACACGAAGGAGAACTGAATGAAAATCAGGTAAAAAGAGAGAATAAGTTATAGACAAATGAGAATAGAATAAAAATAAAATGAAAACAAAAAATCAAAATGACTGAAGGATCACTTGTCTAATAATCGACTTGCGTTCTTTCCCACTAACCACAATCTTCAATTGTCCATGAAGCTCAAGCTCTGGCGATTTCTGTCGATTTTCCGATGGAGGGTCGGGTTAGAAATTCCGACTAGCAGACCACCTCGCACAGCATCAAGGTGAGTTAAATAAAGTAGTCTGGAGCTACTACTCCCCTAAAATTGCAAAGCCTTCCATTTTAGACTCCCTATACGTGGATGTGCTTCTAAAATACCCAGCGAGGCGCAGCTAGATTTGCTGAACCGGTTATGGTGCTGACAGTTTTAACAGATTCTTATAAACTAGCGGAACCCCTGGAATTTCCACGGAAGGATAATTATGATTTCCTGGAAAAATTTTACCTTGTCATACTACAAATAATAGTAACGTCTTCAAACATAAAGGTATTGGATAATAAAATAACATTAACACAGTGTAATTTTATTAAAATATCTATAAAAGTAATGTCCATAGAAGCTACTTTATTGTATTAAGTGACGTATGCACAGACCAAAACCAAAATACTGTACGCTATTTTGTGAGAGATTTTGAAAGAGAAAATGTTTGTTTTTTTATTACTGAAAAATCATGGCTCCTGTGTCCATTGTAAATAGAAAAAAACTAATTGAGTAATGGCCAAGGGTGTAGAGGCCAGAAATTTCGTTATTAGGTCGCGGGATACGACAACAAACCTACCTATTTTTACTATATTGTACAGTACACACACATATACACACACAATTACTGTTACAACCACCAGCTTAAACTGCTACTGCTACGATAATGCTATAGGCTCTCTCCTCCTACTCTCTCACTTTTTATTACCCTTCCGTTTGGCAAAGGTGAGAGAAAGGCTGAGGAGAGTAGCGTTTATAGATTATAAAAAGATAGAGGAGAAGGAAAAGCTCGTGTAGAGAGTAAGTGTAACGGACGGAGGAACTAAGTAACTAACTAATTAAGGAACAAGCTGAATTATTATATGTTTGTATCTGATTATTCTACTAGGAGACATATTTTTGGCTCAGGTTCATTTAAGATAATATTTCCGAGGCACAAAGTATTGCTGGCAAAGTACATTTTTTTTTTTTTTAATCATTTCACCCCGAGCAAGGCAGAAACGCCACTGATGTGCAGGGGGTTACATAAATGTAGAAAGATTAATTAGAAAAGAGTGAGGAGTACAAGCTAGTTAGAAAGGAACAATAGAAAACTGAGAAAGCAGGTGCAATGACAGGTACATGGGCGGAGAGAAAGGGAAGGTTATACAGGGGAGGGGAGAGAGAGCTAGAGGCCAGTGGTTAGTAGGTGAGTATTAACTTTGCTTTTAAATTTCTGGAGGTCGTAGCCGTCAGGAAAGCAAGAATACGGGAGTGAGTTCCACAGGCGGGAAGTGCGAGAGAGGAAGCTGCAGGAGTAGAATTGTCGTCTGCGTTTGGCTAACCTGACTGTGAATGGGTGGGACTCAGTTGCCAGTCTGGTTGAACGGGTAAACACCTGTTGAGGAGGCATCAGTGACTTAAGCTCATCCGAGCAGAAGCCATGAAAGTATTTATAGAAGAGACAGAGGGAGGCCACATTTCGACGATGGGAAAGTGGCTGCAGACGAGTCGCCAGATCAGTACCTATCACATTACAGACTCTCCTTTGGAGCTTGTCAAGAACACTGAGGAGAACGGCAGGGGCACCTGACCATAAATGGCAGCAGTACTCCATGCACGGACGGATGGTGGACTTGTATATTTGCAGGATGGATTCAGGTGGAAAAAACATCCTGGATCGACATAGTGACCCAATCTTCTTAGCAGTAGATTTTGCTATGGATTCAATATAGTGCTTCCATTTGAGGTCTGAGGACAGGGTAAGTCCGAGGAGGCGTAGTGTATTACTCTCCGGGAGAATCATCTGGTCCATGCTTATGGGAGGCAGAAGAGGTTGCCTGTAATGGTTGACAGACAACAGCTTGGTCTTAGAGGAATTGAAGTTGACAAGCCACTTCTTGCCCCAGTTCACCACAGAGTGTAGATCCCGCTCAAGGTCAGCAGCAAGATTATGTCTGTCCGCCACGACAGGTTTCTTACTGGAGCGGGAGTATATATTGTAGTGTCATCTGCGTAGATGCCTACTTGGGATCTGATCTCATCTGGGAGGTCGTTGATGAAAATAAGGAAGAGCGTTGGGCCCAGGATAGAGCCTTGTGGGACACCAGCATTCGTGCTGTAGGACGAAGAGGCACGCCCATTCAGAACGACCTTCATTTTGCGGTTATTTAAGAAAGATTGGATTAGGTCAAGCAGGCGACCGGTAATACCATAACCGCGTAGTTTGCATAGGAGGCCAGGGTGCCAAACCCTGTCGAAAGCCTTGGAGATATCCAGAGCAACCGCGCGAGCCTCGTCAGACTCATCAAGGGCCTGTAGCATGTACTCCGTTACAGTAGTTAGCAGGTCGGCTGTGGACCTGTCAAATCGGAATCCATATTGCCTGTCGGAGAACAGTTTGTGGGCGGTGAGATGATGAACTATTTCAGCATTTATTATAGCCTCGAACACTTTCCCGAATATTGGTAGAAGACTGATAGGGCGATAGTTGGATGGGTCCGAGGGTTCACCACAGTTCTTAAAGACAGGAACGACTGAGGAGAATTTCCAGCATGCAGGAAAGCAGGAAGCAGAAAGGCAGTAGTTAAACAGTTTAGAGAGGACAGGGGAAAGTTCAGGGGCACACCTCTTAAGGACTATCACCGGGATTCCATCGTCTCCACACGCCTTATGGGGGTCGAGTTTTGAAATTACTCTGGATACTATTGTCGGGGTAATATACACGTCATGCAGTTTGGCCTCAGTTCTAATAGGGAAGTCGGGTGGGTGCACTCCGGACGAGTCGAGTGTGGAGTTGGATGAGAATCTGCGGGCAAAGCACTCTGCTTTATCAGCAGATGACGTGAGAACGTCAAATCCATGGATTAAAGGAGGTATTGAGGATTTCCTATTGTTGAGCACTCGTTTACAAATCCTCCAATAGTCCTTGGAGCCGAACTTGCGGTCAGCTATGTGCTGTCGCATTCTCTCCGCAAACAACTGTTTGGCGTCATTTAGGGTTCTCTTGCACTCACTGCGAGCGGATGTGAACAGGCGCCTATTGTGATCAGTTGGCTGTCTCTGGAATAGATGGAAGTAATGGTTCCTGTGGGCAATGGCGGCTGAGCAGGCCGGAGAGAACCACGGAGAGGAATGAGGTTTTAAGCAATACTTCCTGGTGGGTATGAAGGCATCAATGCCAGCTTTCACCCATGAAGAGACCTCAGAGGCACAGTCATCAACTGATAGGTCAAACACTTTTCCCCAAGGGACGTCGCAGAGGAAATCGCGAAAGGCATCCCAGTCAGCTTTTTGGTAGAGGTAGGAGGTTCTATGAGTAGGGGGATCCTGGGGGGAGTGAGATTGGAAAGAAATACTGAGGGAGACTACAGCGTGGTCGGAGTTGCCGAGAGGGCAAAGTTGCGAGACTTGACAGGCGTCGGGCGCAGAGGTGAAACATATATCTAGCAGTGAGGAATGACCCGAGGGTGTGCTTGGGAAGCGAGTGGGGAAGTCCACCACTTGCGTAAGGGATTGGGAAATAGCAAAGTTCATGGCGTGAATGCCCGCCGAATCAGTAACAGCGTTTTCAAGCCACTCAGAGTGATGGGCATTGAGGTCTCCAAATACAAATATGTGGGCAAATGGGTGATAGGAAATAGCCTTATCTATGTCGTCGGCAATGCTATCTAGTAGGGAGCAGTCAGGAGAGGAGGGAGAACGGTAAAGGAAGAATAGGTAGCTAACCGAACTGAGGAGAGACAAGCGGAGACATATGTATTGGTGGTCAGTAGATTCGAGTGAAGTCACCCTAGTTATGGGGAGGTGTTCGCTGACATAAACACCCAGCCCATGCATGTGGACAGTAGAATCCTTCCTTAAAAGGGGAAGATAACCAGGGATGAAGAGGTCAGAGGAGGGAATAGTTGAGTTGAGGTTAGTTTCGCAGAGCGCGAGGATGTCAGGGGACTTTTCATGCAGGAACGCTTCTACACTAGCAAAGTTAGTACGAATGCCTCGGATATTAGTGAAGGAGAGGTTAATGGGCTTAGGTGGTTTGGATTTAGCTGGTTTAGGGTCATTTCTGTTTTGTCTTGTCATGTTTATCTATTAAAAATGTCCCCATTTTGATTATTCACGAGTGAAGCTTTAACCGGTAGACAGTCAGTCAGTTAAGTGCCATACGTGATACACGCTTGGGCGATCATGTCTCGAAAGAGACATGACTGACTGGGCAGAAGATTATCCCGCAGTAGGTTGCCATTGCCTTCTGCGGTAGATTGGTTGCCGACCAAGGCTATAGAACCCAATCTGTCCTGTTATTTAACCCATAACTGGAAGGAAGAGACGGATTAATACCTTTCCCAAGTGTATTTGCGCGTAAGTGAATACAATGGATTCAACTGGAATTTGAACTCGGCTCCCCGGTTTCTCGTTCCGAGCCGATATCCACTGGACCACAACGCACATCCTAGACAGTAGTTAGCTCATATGTTTAGAGTTTATCAGATTATTCGGAAAGTAATGTCAGATTCTTAAAACGGAATATAAACCCATTCTAATGCAGAAAAAGACAAATCTATTTTTAAGTATTTATATATATTATTTTTGTCGTTTCACTTCAAGCAAAGCGGTACCGCCACTGATGCGCATGGGGCTACATAAGAGAGTAAAAGTTTAGTCGAGAAGAGAGTAAAGAGAAAGACGAACCAGTTACGGGGGATGTCAGAGAAAGGGCAAGAGAAGGATGGGAACACAGCTGTGATGAGATTTGCGAAGGCAGAATGAGAAAAGGAAAAGAACAAGATACATGAGATGAGGTAGAAAGGACGAGGAAGGACTGAAGTCAAGTGGATAAGAGATGGGAATTGACATTAGATTTAAATTCCTGGAGGTTGTAGACGTCAGGAAAGTAGGTATACGGAAGAGAGTTCCACAGACGGGAAGTGCCAGAAAAGAAGCTATTGAAATAGAATTGTCGGTTGCATTCGGTAGATTTAACTAAAAGGGTGGGGCTATTTTGCCAGCCTGGTTGCTCGAGTAAATTCTTGTGGAGGGTGCCTCAGTGACCTAAGTTCATCGGAGCAGAAGCCATGAAAATATTTGTAGAATAGACAGAGTGAAGCCACATCCCGCCGTTGAGAAAGTGGCTGGAGTCGAGCTGCCAATGTCTCGACGGATCACATTACAGATTCTCTATTTGTTATCACCTCATACAAAGCAGTAGAGCAACTAAGCCACAAAGAGTTAAAGAGTTACAGGGTGTGGAAAAATTAGAAGCAGATACTAAGATTAATATAAGTTACCTCTGAACTTTACAATCTCAAGAGACGTTAAAAGAAATAGTAGCCTTTAGCTTCCAGACATTTATTAGTACGGCAGACTGTTGCTTGGGTAATGTTGGCCAAAGTGTTCAGTGTGATTGCTGCATATGTATTTTTAATTTCTTGTCTAAGGGTCACTAAAGTAGTCAATTTTCTGCAGTATACAAAATCCTGCAGGATCCCCCATTGGTAAAAGTCTGCAGGTGTTAGATCAGGAAAACGTAGATGGGACTAACTAAGTGTCCTTACAAATTCTTCTTTAGGTAAGTTCAAACGTCTTGCTAGTAGTGTGGCAGTTCGCCATCTTGATGAAAAATAAATAATCACTTCCATAAAGTTTATGGATTGCAATGTCCATGTTTTGCAATTTGATAAAACTACGAAAGACAAGTATTTCCTTTCCTGAAGTGTGTATACATTTTTAGGCCGACTTTTTCTGTATATTATATATATATATATATATATATATGGGCACTCCGACTTAGTGTAATAGTTAGCGAGCTTGTCTCGCTATATCAATTACGCCTGAGTAGCGACTTGGACTCTCACAAGGTGCCACATACTTTCGGTCTTGCGCCACATCACAGCGGCGCTTAGAAAATATTTGAGCACCTCGATGTGGTGTAATGGTTAGCAAGCGTAGCTCGCTAGAACCTATTACAACTGGGTAACGAGTTCAATCCTCACTGGGTACTCTACTTTCGGCCTTGTACCACATCACAGCGGCGTTTAGAAAATCAACTGTCTCTCTTTCTCTCTCTATATATATATGTAATTGTAGTGGTAGGGAGCTGGTTAAATGTTTATTAAATTGGCCTTGTGTCAAACATAACCGAACTCCCTACAACTTATAGGTTTATTAGAATTATCATCACCAGTGTGACAAGAGGAGAGATCACCAGTGTGACTGTAGAAGGGATCACCACTGTTGTTGTAGGGATGGTCAGTCATGTCTGGTACAAGGCCAATTTACAAACATAGCTAACAATCCCCACAACTTAAGGATTTATCAGATATCATCGGAATTATTAGAAGGCGAATTTGTGGAAGAATAAAAGTATACCCTTTGTATGTTTAAATAGACATTTATTAATAGAACAGAATAACATGAATTGGTAGAAGTAAACGTTCAATGAAAATTTGTAGTTATGAAGTTAAGGGTATCAAGAGTTCGTAATAGTAAATTGTACGTATGTATGAATTGATGAGCATTATCATTGGGTAGGAATGTCTTTGAAGTATTCTCTCAGTCATAAAGCGTTCCGTTCGGTTATCTCGTATAAAAAAAGTCATCTTCTCTCTGGCGAAAGGCTAACTTTCCCGTCTTTTATTTCGTTTATGGGGTTCAAAAAGGTCATTTGGGAATTCACTCCCGGATGTGATTCTGGCCTTTCCATTAGACGCGAAAAGGGTCCATAAAATAATTTGTTTCTGATAACTGAAGATTATTTAATTTTGCTTTTAGATGTTTCCTAGTTTTCTATTGGCTGAAAAACATTTCGAATCAAGTGAAATTTCGCGAGTTTTGTGTGTGTTAAGCAAAGTTTGTAAATTCGAGTCTTTTTATTTCTAACAAAACCAATGAGTCAGTGCAGTGAAGTTTAAACGAGATCTTGTTTTGTTCATTACATAATTATTGTTTACTTAATACAAGTACAAAAGCCACTCAACGCAACTAATTCGTCACACAAATTCATGAAATAGTTTACAAACTGTTTCCTCTGTCGCTTTTACCATCATTATATCCTTATGTGTATTACATTCTCCAAGTCTTCTTTCTTTTTATGTCACAGAAATGTCTTATTTGCTTCTGATTTTAAGCCCAAGCGTCCTTACAGTATCTTTAAAACTTCGTTGTTATTCATATGCTTTGTCCATTATATTCTTACTATCCATTTATAAAACATCTCTAACGCTTCAAGACATTTTTAACCTGTGATGAAATGTCGCTATTTTGGACAATTGAGGACTGTAGTTAGTTGGCAAGAACGCTATTTCTGTTTTATAGTATAATAGATATTTTACATATCGCCGCAGCTCTCTTTTCTGTGTCACATTCTCAATCTTCTCTTACCCAGTTTTTTTTTTAAATTTCTGCTTGATTTTGACGTCTTGATCTTTTGTTGCTCGGAAGGTATTTATTCCTACTGATTTTGACGTCTTGATCTTTTGTTATCTGGAGGGTTTTAATTTCTGATTAATTTTGACGTCTTGATCTTCTGTTACACGGAAGGTTTTATTACTGCTGATTTTGACGTCTTGATCTTCTGTTACTCGGAAGGTTTTTATTCCTACTGATTTTGACGTCTTGATCTTTTGTTATTCGGAGGGTTTTAATTTCTGATTAATTTTGACGTCTTGATCTTCTGTTACTCGGAAGGTTTTTATTCCTACTGATTTTGACGTCTTGATCTTCTGTTACTCGGAAGGTTTTTATTCCTACTGATTTTGACGTCTTGATCTTTTGTTATGCGGAGGGTTTTAATTTCTGATTAATTTTGACGTCTTGATCTGTTACTCGGAAGGTTTTTATTCCTACTGATTTTGACGTCTTGATCTTCTGTTACTCGGAAGGTTTTTATTCCTACTGATTTTGAGGTCTTGATATTTTGTTATCCGGAGGGTTTTAATTTCTGATTAATTTTGACGTCTTGATCTTCTGTTACTCGGAAGGTTTTTTATTCCTACTGATTTTGACGTCTTGATCTTTTGTTATGCGGAGGGTTTTAATTTCTGATTAATTTTGACGTCTTGATCTTCTGTTACT
This sequence comes from Ascarosepion bandense, assembly GCA_037127315.1. NCBI lineage: Eukaryota > Metazoa > Mollusca > Cephalopoda > Sepiida > Sepiidae > Ascarosepion > Ascarosepion bandense. The sequence continues at coordinate 5,313,820 of JBBBDQ010000423.1, read as the reverse complement.
CGGGAGGTTATTATTACTGCTGATTTTGACGTCTTGATCTTCTGTTACTCGGAAGGTTTTTATTCCTACTGATTTTGACGTCTTGATATTTTGTTATCCGGAGGGTTTTAATTTCTGATTAATTTTGACGTCTTGATCTTCTGTTACTCGGAAGGTTTTTATTCCTACTGATTTTGACGTCTTGATCATTTGTTATGCGGAGGGTTTTAATTTCTGATTAATTTTGACGTCTTGATCTGTTACTCGGAAGGTTTTTATTCCTACTGATTTTGACGTCTTGATCTTCTGTTACTCGGAAGGTTTTTATTCCTACTGATTTTGACGTCTTGATCTTTTGTTATCCGGTGGGTTTTAATTTCTGATTAATTTTGACGTCTTGATCTTCTGTTACTCGGAAGGTTTTTATTCCTACTGATTTTGACGTCTTGATCTTTTGCTATCCGGAGTGTTTAATTTCTGATTAAATTTTGACGTCTTGATCTTCTGTTACTCGGAAGGTTTTTATTCCTACTGATTTTGACGTCTTGATCTTTTGTTATCCGGAGGGTTTTAATTTCTGATTAATTTTGACGTCTTGATCTTCTGTTACTCGGAAGGTTTTTATTCCTACTGATTTTGACGTCTTGATCTTTTGCTATCCGGAGGGTTTAATTTCTGATTAATTTTGACGTCTTGATCTTCTGTTACTCGGGAGGTTTTTATTACTGCTGATTTTGACGTCTTGATCTTCTGTTACTCGGAAGGTTTTTATTCCTACTGATTTTGAGGTCTTGATATTTTGTTATCCGGAGGGTTTTAATTTCTGATTAATTTTGACGTCTTGATCTTCTGTTACTCGGAAGGTTTTTATTCCTACTGATTTTGACGTCTTGATATTTTGTTATGCGGAGGGTTTTAATTTCTGAATAATTTTGACGTCTTGATCTGTTACTCGGAAGGTTTTTATTCCTACTGATTTTGACGTCTTGATCTTCTGTTACTCGGAAGGTTTTCATTCCTACTGATTTTGACGTCTTGATCTTTTGTTATCCGGAGGGTTTTAATTTCTGATTAATTTTGACGTCTTGATCTTCTGTTACTCGGAAGGTTTTTATTCCTACTGATTTTGACGTCTTGATCTTTTGCTATCCGGAGGGTTTAATTTCTGATTAAATTTTGACGTCTTGATCTTCTGTTACTCGGAAGGTTTTTATTACTGCTGATTTTGACGTCTTGATCTTCTGTTACTCGGAAGGTTTTTATTCCTACTGATTTTGACATCTTGACCTTTTGTTATCCGGAGGGTTTTAATTTCTGATTAATTTTGACGTCTTGATCTTCTGTTACTCGGAAGGTTTTTATTCCTACTGATTTTGACGTCTTGATCTTCTGTTACTCGGAAGGTTTTTATTCCTACTGATTTTGACGTCTTGATCTTTTGTTATCCGGAGGGTTTTAATTTCTGATTAATTTTGACGTCTTGACCTTCTGTTACTCGGAAGGTTTTTATTCCTACTGATTTTGACGTCTTGATCTTTTGTTATCCGGAGGGTTTTAATTTCTGATTAATTTTGACGTCTTGATCTTCTGTTACTCGGAAGGTTTTTATTCCTACTGATTTTGACGTCTTGATCTTTTGCTATCCGGAGGGTTTAATTTCTGATTAATTTTGACGTCTTGATCTTCTGTTACTCGGAAGGTTTTTATTTCTACTGATTTTGACGTCTTGATCTTTCGTTATCCGGACGTTTTAATTTCTGATTAATTTTGACGTCTTTATCTTCTGTTATTCGGAAGGTTTTTATTCCTACTGATTTTGACGTCTTGATCTTTTGTTATCCGGAGGGTTTTAATTTCTGAATAATTTTAACATCTTGATCTTCTGTTACTCGGCGGATTTTTATTTTTGTTTGTGACGTCTTGATCTTCTGTCACTTGGAGGGTTTTTACTTTTTATTGTGACGTTTTGATCTTCTGTTACTCGGAGGGCTTTTTAATTTTCATTGTGACGTCTTCATTTTCTGTTACTCGAAGGTTTTTTTTATTTCTGCTTCGTCGTGAGCTACTTACTTCACGAGCTTGTATGAATGGATAACGGATCAAAGTGAGGAGTTAGAAAAGCCATAAAAGATAGGAAGTTTTAGAGGGTCATGATCGCGTATTCCCGTAATCTATGAAACATAAATATAATTCTTTTTGAATTTGGTCAACTCGTTCTGATCCTCTTCTTCAATGTGTTGTATTGCTTCATGACGTTGGCAATCACAGCTCTCCACAATTTGCTGTCTTTTTAGCTCTTAATAAACTTTGTCCCTTAAACCCTTCTCCGCCATCTCTTCACTCAAACTCCCCAGGTAGGCTATGCGTTTTCTCTCTTACATTTAATTTATACTGTGAGTTTCAAAATTTCCAAACTTTCTTTCCTCTTTAGGTGCCTTAGAAATTTAATCTCAAACTAACCGTGCTGTCTTTGCCATAATTTTGATGTTTAATTATGTGGCTCATGAAGCTGATAGAACAGTAGCGACCTTTAGTCGTACTATGAATATAAATCTACAGGCATCATCCCGTATTTCACCGTTGTTGTATTATTGGCATCTGTCTATCTCGAAAGACCATTGATTAGCACCCGATGAGCGCGGACCTGGGCAGCGTTTTTCTTTTATAACGGATCGACAGTCACTCATGTGGCACTTCTTCCCTCTCTACGCCATCGGTCTTGTCCTAGTGTAAGGTTGTGTATTTCATTTATTATTTCCGTAACCTTATTGATCCCGAAATCGTTTAAGGATGACGGTCATCTCTTTTACAATCCCATCTGGCACTACTGTTTTTTGTTTCTGCTCTTTTTCGTAGCAGATCTTATTTAAAGTATACATTTTTTCTTTTAGCGGTACCCGTTTTTTTTTTTTTGTGAATATTGTCTTGAGTATAGATATACGGAGGTTTTCAGAGATTTCGTAACTGTCGTATATTTCATTTATTAATTCAGTAATCTTGAAAATCCCCAAATCGTTAAAAGCTGTCAGTATTCTTGTATACATCTGAGAAGAAAACTTAATTTCGTCCGAATTCGTAGGTACATTCAACAAGAAATGAATGGTTTAATTTTATATTTTATTTTCATGGCGGACTGTTATGAGATCAAGTCCCAAGTAGGCATCTACGCAGATGAAACTACAATATACTCCCGCACCAGTAAGAAACCTGTCGTGGCGGACAGAAATAATCTCGCTGCTGATCTTCAGCGGGATCTACATTCTGTGGTGAACTGGGGCAAGAAGTGGCTTGTCAACTTCAATTCATCTAAGACCAAGCTGTTGTCTGTCAACCATTACAGGCAACCTCTCCTGCCTCCCATAAGCATGGACCAAGCGATTCTCCTGGAGAGTAATACACTACGCCTCCTCGGACTTACCCTGTCCTCAGACCTCAAATGGAAGCATTATATTGAATCCATAGCAAAACCTACTGCTAAGAAGGTTGGGTCACTATGTCGATCCAGGATGTTTTTTCTACCTGAATCCATCCTGCATATATACAAGTCAACCATCCGTCCGTGCATGGAGTACTGCTGCCATTTATGGTCAGGTGCCCCTGCCGTTCTCCTCAGTGTTCTTGACAGGCTCCAAAGGAGAGTCTGTAATGTGATAGGTACTGATCTGGCGGCTCTCACTGCAGCCACTTTCCCATCGTCGAAATGTGGCCTCCCTTTGTCTGTTCTATAAATACTTTCATGGCTTCTGCTCAGACGAACTTAAGTCACCGATGCCTCCTCAACTGGTGTTTACTCGTGCAACCAGACTGGCAACTGAGTCCCACCCATTCACAGCCAGGTTAGCCAAATGCAGACGACAATTCTACTCCTGCAGCTTCCTCTCTCGCACTTGCCGCCTGTGGAACTCACTCCCGTATTCTTGCTTTCCTGACGGCTACAACCTCCAGAAATTTAAATGCAAAGTCAATACTCATCTACTAACCACTGGACTCTAGCTCTCTCCCCACTCCTGTATAACCTTCCCTTTCTCTCCACCTATGTATCTGTTATCGCACCTGCTTTCTCAGCTTTCTATTGTTCCTTTCTAACTAGTTTGTACTCCTCACTCTTTTCTAATTAATCTTTTTACATTTATGTAGCCCCCTGCACACCAGTGGCGTTTCCGCCTTGCTCGGGGTGAAATGATTAAAAAAAAAATTCTTATTTACAAATAAATCTAACTGTTGCGTTAAATAGGTGCAATAGCTTAATGGTTATTGGCTCAGAATTATTAATCGGCATGCCAGATTCAAACGACAAGAAGGTGATGAAACATTGCCAGTTGCTACTATTTTGTACATGAGTTTCAAACGATTCCAGATCAAGACCATGAGTTTCAAACGATTCCAGATCAAGACCATGAGTTTCAAACGATTCCAGATCAAGACCATGAGTTTCAAACGATTCCAGATCAAGACCATGAGTTTCAAACGATTCCAGATCAAGACCAGTGACTTTCAGTGTGGTTTTATCTTCTAAGAGGGCAACAACGTGGTCTTTTCCGCGAAGTGAGCTTACTGAATAAGACTTGACGGGGAAAGCTTGACTCTTCCATTCTTGCAATATGTCCTGACCATCGAAGACGGTGTTTAATTTTTTTTTTTTAATCATATCAACCCGAGCAAGGCAGTAAGGCCACTGGTATGCAGAGGGCTACGTAAGAGTGAATAGATTGGAAAAGAGAAAGCCGAAAACCACGTCCTAAACAGGGAACAAGGGATGAGCCTCTTAACCTGTTCAATAGACGTGGGTGGAGTGTGAACCGGGCGATAGATAGATCTATCTACTCCAATTGAAAAAAAAAACAAAGTGAGAAAATTGGAAAAGAGAAAACCGGAAACCACATCCTAAACAGGGAACAAGGGATGAGCCTCTACACGTGGGTGGAGTGTGAACCGGGCGATAGATAGATCTATCTACTCCAATTAAAGTGATCAGTGATTTGATGCTTTGACTGTTGTCTCTTTCCAGCACATTTATAAGTGGACATAACATAATGAAAAAAAAAAAAATGGAATTATATAGATAAGTCAAATAATCTGTTTAATCGGAATTTCTCAAAACTATAAACAAGTGAAAATAGTTTCCTGAATTAATTTATCATTGTTATTAACATAAATATTAGAAAATTATTCACATGTTTCTCTCATGGCCAGTTTTATGTAGCTATTACCAAAGTCAGTCAGTTAAGAGCCATACGTGAAACACACTTGGGCAATCATGTCTCGAAAGAGACATGACTGACTGGGCAGAAGATTATCCGGCAGTAGGTTGCCATTACTTTCTGCGGTAGATTGGTTCCTAGCCAAGGCTATAGAACCCAATCTATCCTGTTATTTAACACATAACTGGAAGGAAGGGATGGATTAATACCTTTTCCAATGGTATTGGTGCGTAAATGAATGCAATGAATTCAACTGGATTTTACGTTCCGAGCCGATATCCACTGCACCACAACGCACATCCACAGTGCGTTGTGGTGCAGTGGATATCCAAAGTAGGAAATTAAAATTCGTTGTCGGCCTTATTTCGTATCTTAGAATTTAATTGCGTCTTTTCGGTTCGCTTTCTTAATTATGATGGCGTTGAGGACTAAGTGGACCAATTCTTGCATGGAAGAATCGATGGCATTGACTGCATATTAATGTTGGTGGAAGACGAGATCAATTCTCTTGAGCCTTTCTCTCTTGTCGTTTGACTTCTTTGTTTTCTTTTCTGGTGACTTCAAAGATTTAAGTTCTGATGGTGAGGAAACATTGCCATTTGGTACGGTCTTGTGCACGCGTTTTAAACAGTTTACGCTCAAGTCCAATGGCTTTCAGTGTTGTTTTGAGATGGTCCTTTTATCTTTGATATTTCCCCTGGCATAGAAAACTTGATTCTTCCATTCTTGCTACATCTCCTGACCATCGAAGACGGTGTTTAATCATCAGCGATTCGATGCTTTCTTGTCTGTTTCCGGGACATTCTTTTGGTCACATATTATTCCCACTTGTTATTCAAGTTTGAATGAGTTGCTTGCTGGCGAAAGCGTAGCATTAATCTATTTTACGGGTGTATGATGACATTTGAATAATTTTGCGTCATCCGTGATCGCGTTAGATCTTTATCACGCTGAGACACTATTGTGTCGACAGTCGATTAGTTGTCTTACGGTCATTGTCTGCGATGGACGTTACTCCAAAGAACCGTAGGAAAATTGTAACGCAGCACGAACACACTGGCAAGGCTTACAGAGAGATCGCGGATATTTGTTGGTGTCAGTTGTGTCATAAATTCGGAGAAACAAAATGGATCCATCAGTTCAAAACGTAAAGGAAAATGAGATCGGAAGAGTAAAATAACGCGAAGAGACGACGTATACGTGATCATGGAAAGTGTGAAAAATCCCAGGAGAATCGTTTTGTTTCAGTTAATTTGCACGTGGGTCTAAGTGAAATCACTGAATAAGACTTGAAGTGGAAACATTGACTTTTTCACTCTTGCTACATCTCCAGATCATCGAGGACGGTGTTTAACGATCAGCAATTCGATGCTTTGATTGTTGGCTTTTACCAGGACTTGGTCACATAGAGATTCCATTTGATGTTCAAGATTGAACGAAATCTTTGCGTTCTAATTTTTGGATCGATCAGTTAAGTGATATACGTGATACACGCTTAAGCTGACTGACTGGACAGACTTGCCCGCAGTAGTTTGCTGCCACATTCTGCGGTAGACTGGTTGCCAATCAAGGCTATACAACCCAATCCATCTCGATATTTAACCAATAGACGGAGGAAGAAGATAGATTAATTTGCGAGAAAGTGAATGCAACGAATTGAACTAGAGTTCGAACTCGGCTCTTCGATTTCTCGTTCGAAGCCTATATCTGCTACACATGGCGACTATAAAGAGTCCAGATTATGCAACCATATAGCAAAGTTGAAATGACAACAGCGTTATATACTATAAAATTTTCTGTTCGGTTAAGATATTTGTTGTTGAAAACGGGTGCGATTAGCTTTACAAATGTCCCTTATGCAACTCGAATTCGGTGTTCCACTTCCTTTTCTGGGATAAAATTCCTTGCTAAACGGTTTCTTAGATATGGAAAATGCATTACTTGTTTTAGAGGTGTATCAAAGATGGTAATATAAAAATCTAGTAACGTGGTATTTGGTGCTGGCTTACATGTATTCTTGGGCTTACGGCCATATCACGTTGAATACACCGGTTCTAGTTCGATCACCGAAGTTAAGTCAATGTTGAGCCTGGTCAGTACTTAGATGGGTGACCGCTTGGGAATACCAGGTGCTGTAAGCGTATAATGACGGATGTGCGTTGTGGTGCAGTGGATATCTTCTCTCGAAAAAAGAAATCGGTGAGCCGAGTTCGAATTCCAGTTGAATACCCTGCATTCACTTAAACACTGGTACCCTTGGGAAAGGTATTAATCCGTCCCTTCCCTCCAGTTATGGGTTAAATAACAAGGGTAGGACTTGGGGATCCTGTCCTTAAAAAACAAATCCCAATGAATCTTGATACTCGAAAAGAAAACAGTATTACTAGACACAAAACTTATATAAAAACAACAATAAGTTGTTGAAAGAAAAAGGTATTCTTCTTCTATGTGCCCTGTCCCTTCAGGACGTAGGCGATCATGGATCTCCACGTCTCCCTATCCCATGTGGCTCTTAGTATGTTTGTTCCTGTTGCTCCTGGCAACCCCCGTTCCGTCATCCACCTGATCAGGCCCTGCAAATATGTTATCCGCTGCCTTCCTCTGTCTCTCCTTCCTTCTATCTGTCCAGTCAGTATCAGCTTCTCCAGGCTCTCCTTCCTCATTGCATGTCCCAGGAACTTCAGTTGTCTCTTCCTGATGCTCAGCATCAATTTCCTTTTTGTTGCCATTCTTTCTAACACTTCGTCGTTGCTTGTATGCTCAGTCCACGATATCCGTAGCATCCTTCTGTAGAACCACATTTCGGCCGCTTCCAGTTTTGTCCTCATTTTCGATGATATTGTCCAGCATTCACAGCCGTATTGAAGAACTGACATCACGTAGCAGTCTAGCACTCTTTTCTTCGTTTCTATTGAGATCTTCTTGTGTGTTAGTATTTTGCTCATCTTCTGGAACGCGTACCAGCAATAAATAAATAAAAATTTAGTTGGCAATAAATAACCCGGTGAGGTTGATATCCATAAAAACAAAACAACCAACCAACATGTATTTTTGTAGTGACATTGTACGTGTTGCCTATAGAATAAATCAAGTCAGAATAACGTACCTGATAAAAGATATTTATTCATTTTATGACCTTAGTAGCAGAATGAAATCTTATGTATATGCGACTTTTTTCTCCATTAGAATGTTTCCATTTCCGTGCCCTTGTTTTGAGAAACAATTACACTTGAGGTAGTTTGTGAGGCTTTCGTCAGTTTTTTCATTAATTCCATTAACTTCCCGATTCTCCAGCGCCCCGGAATTCCTTAAGGACTGCATTAATTTATTTGTTGTACAGTTTAAGCAAACGTGGTTTTCTTCTTTTGTTTTTTGCTCTAAGGGTTAATATCGTGAAGTAAAAACAATTAGTCTAATTAGTGAGTATTTCTTCGACATCTAAAATAATCAAATAGTTTTCTTTCTTGGAGAACAGGAAAAAACAAGAACGAATAATCTTCGCAAATAATTTCTGAATTTCTAAGATTTGCAAAATGTTTGGTATTCTTTGTCGAATGAACGAATAAGCTTAACCAATAATTCACGTTTTTCTAAAATTTTGAAATTCTTTGGTCATCTTTGTGAAATGAGGAAAGCAAAACCAATTAATCTTAGCAAGTAATTAATATACTTCTAAAACCTTGAAATTGTTTGATCATCTTTGTGAAATGGAAATGGCAACAAGAACGAGTAATTTTAGCGAATACATCCCGTACTTCTAAAATATACAAAATGTTTGGTAATCTTTGTAGAATAGAAAACCGTATGAATGAATAATCTTAGCGGATAATTTACATGCTTCTAAAATCTTGAAATTGTTTAGTCATCTTTGTTGAATGGGAAAAGCAACAACGAATAATCTTAGCAAATAATTAATGAATTTCTAAAATCTTGAAATTGTTTGGTCATCATCGTGGCATTAAATCAGCCAGAACGAATAATTTTAGCGAATAATTAATGTACTTCTAAAATCTACAAATTCTTTTGAAATCTTTGTCAAATGGCAAAACCCAAGAAGAACGAATAATCTTAACGTGTACCTCACGTATTTCTAAAATCTTCATATTGATTTGTAATGGTAAATGTAATATTAATTGTTTCTTTATAAGGAAACTATCGACATTCGTTGACCGAGCAGCCCGTGGTGCTGTCAGTTGAAATTACAAAATCTTTCTCTTAAAACATTTTTTCAGTAAAATCGGTCTTTTAAGTCCAATGAGTTATCGTTCTTTACAGTATTCGTGGGAGTTTCCTTGCTAATCTTTTGTTTGGTGTCGTGTGGAAACTTCAACATCTTCATTACGTCACTGTTCTCTCGACGAGTTATGGCATCACGGTTTCAGCCATTCTCTTCTTCTTCTTCTATGTGCCCTGTCTCTTCAGGACGTAGGCGATCATGGCTTTCCACGTCTCCCTATCCTTGGTGGCTCTGAGCACACCTTCTCCTGTTACACCATGCAACCCTCGTTCCATCATCCACCTGATTAGGTCCTTCAAATATGGTATCTGTTGCTTTCCCCTGTCTCTTTTTTCCTCTATCTGGCCTGTTAGTATCAGGTTCTCTAAGCCCTCCTTCCTCGTTGCATGTCCAAGGAACTTTAGCTGTCTCTTCCTGATGCTCAGTATTAATTTCCTTTTTGTTTCCATAATTTCTAAGACCTCTTCATTGCTCACATGCTCGATCCATGATATTCGCAGCATCCTTCTGTAGAACCACATTTTAGTTGCTTCAAGTTTTTCCTTCATCTTTGATGATATTGTGCAGAATTCACTGCTATATTGAAGAACTGACAACAAATAGCAGTCCAATACTCTTTTCCTTGTTTCTAGCGAAATTGTCCTGTTTCTTAATACCTTACTCAATTTCTGGAATGCTTCCTTTGCCATGCCAATTCGCCTTCGGATCTCTGTGTCGCACATTCCGTTTTCTGTTATAACACTTCCCAGGTATTTAAATTTTTGTACCTGCTTGATTCTAGTATCCTCGAACTGTATTTGGCATATTGGGCTGCCCTTTTTCTCACACTGCCGTAAAGTTACCTTTTTGCGCCTTGTCTAAAAAGGATTTCATGATAATTGTTCGGATTAATTCTTCGAAATGGTACCTAGACTTCATGAAAATAAGCACAATACTAGATTAGCGATAAGTTCTCACCAGTTTACATTCTAACGACTTCTTTTCTCGCACTTCTAGTTTATGGAACTCCCTTCCGGTTCTCTGCTTTCTACTTAACTTTGATCTTCAAAAGTTTAAACGCAATATCAATTGTTATCGATTGTCTCCTTGATCACTCTTCTATTGTTCTCACACCTTAATGTTTCACTCTTTCACACTCAGTAACCTCTTGTGTCTTAGTGGCTTTACTACTCTGCATGGGGGGATTTGTGTAATATCTTTTGTAAAATAAAGACGGAAGCTGACGATGGTTCGCCTGAAATAGGCCTATACTTCCGATTCATCATGAAATAACGTGTCTGTCTTAATTTTTTCTATACCCACACTGCATGCTGATGTTATATATATATATATATAACAAATTACTAGTGCCACACCATGTCATCAAACACTTACGAAAGAAAAGGGGGATCATATTAAACTAAAACAAGATAGAAAAGGTATTGACGTATAAAAAAATATTTGGCGCTTTTCGACCAACACTTTTTAAAACAACAATAATTATTAAAACTAAGTGGCTAACAAGAAAAAAAATTATTAGATACTGAGTTTAAAAGAATTATATATATATATATTAAAGGGGGAGGAGAGAAAAGATTTTTCCGCCATTAAGTAATGGCTTCCCCAAAGAGGGCCAATTTAAATTTCAATTCTCGTTGTATGCACAGGGCAGGCTTCCGCATATTAATAATAACAGACTCAAGAATATCAAGATGGAGTCTGTTCCGTGCCCTGTGCAAAATCGACAAGCATTTATTAAATTCTGTTGCTTGCAGGACAACTTATTCTCCTGATTTTTTCTCGGTATTCTAATATATATATAATTCTTTTAAACTCGGTTGCTAATATTTTTTTCTTTTAATTCCCAGACGTAGTTGGCTAGTTTGTTGATTTTTAAAAGTTTTTCTAGTTTGAATGTGGACTTGTGATTATTCCATCGTGTTTTACAACTACCCTCAGTGCATCATAAGTATATTATATCTGTTATTTATGCTCTGTAAATGACTACTTTAGTTTTACAAATTCCTTCAAACATTTCTTTTTATCTCTGCAGTTACATTTTTCATTAACTGTATTCTGTTGTACGTTGTTTTTTGTTTAATTTTCGGCATTTTAACTCTAAATTAAAATTACAGCTGTAACTTAATTTAACCGTATTTCTATAAAATATTTTGTGTAACTCGGAGCTTTTAGGGAAGTCTTTGTTAAGTATTTCGAAAAATATATTCCCTATTTGGAACTTTACTTCTAAATTAAAAGGCGGGTTGAACCAAAAGATATTACGTTTTCTAGTATTATTCTTTGTTTTTTCATTTATCTGGAGCTTATACTCTAATTTGTTTGTATGTCCATTTTCTTGTAAAGCATTTTCATAATCTTTTTTTCTTCTCGCCAAAGATTGTTTTATAAAAAGAATTTTTAGACAGTCTATATTCTATACCTTTAGGGATGTGCTGGATTATATTAGTGGCGGGGTTTGATCCTGTATTTACATAGCTTAATTTTGTGTTTGGTTTCAAGTATGGGGATACGATGCCGGTTTGTAAATTGAGTTCCACGTCTAAATTTTGGACAATTTTAAAAATTCATTTCGACTTCTATATCGAAATTGAGACTTTTGAAGAGTTTAAAAATGATTTTTCTTAGTTTGTTATTTGTTCTTTTGTTGTTCGGCAATACTATCATTTCGTCATCTGTATGTATTCCGAAAATACCGAAACCATGATAGAGTAACAGGCTGATCTTCCCTACCTAAATATCTAAAATCTATACATGTTGAAACTTCATCTCCCTTCAAACATGTATTGAGCACTTTCTAATACAACTGTCTACTAGTCTAATTTAATTTAAATCTGACCTATAACGATTTAGCATATATTTATATATATCCAAAATGAAGAGGCATGATATTAAATCCCAAAAGAGATCCTATCACTATTAATTGTTAAAAATTAAATATTAAAACTGATACAGCCTAAAGGCTCAGTATTTCTCCATTTCTATTTGCTACGCTTTTCTTTTTCTGTTAGCAAGCCTACTTCCAGTTTCTTTACCCACACACACACACACACAGAGACAAGTTCCAATTTTTCTATAGTATTAAAGATCGCCGATGAATCGAATTCAATTCAAAGAAATGATAATAAATTTCGAATTTTTATATGTAATACACACACACACACACATATATATATATATATATATATATATATATATATATATATATATACACTGAATAAAACAGATATATAAACCCTGTAAAACATTTTTATCCTTTTTCTCTCCTCACGTGACATTAAAAAAACAACTTTAGTCATGAAAAAGGACTTTCGATCATAAAGAAAAAAAATTAAATATCCCAAAATACCCAATGAAATGGCGTCTGTGTTATTGTCAGTTTCAAATTTAAAATGTGGGGCGTGGTTTCTTGTTTAAGAGGAAAACAGATTTTGTTGACAGTAATTTCTAACAGACAGAATTGATCGTCTCATTGAGACAATTACTTGTTTTCTTTCTAATGATAATGACTCATGGAATTTCTAACAGACTGAAAGTTACAATATCACAGTAGGTTATTGTTTTGTTACAAGGCCTGGTATTTGTATCACCCGGATATCAAACGTCTCATGAGGTTCTAGTGAAGGAAGCTCTGAACACTCTTTTGCATTAACTGAGAGCACTGAATCACAAACAACAAGGTTCCCCTTTGGGCATCTCTCCACAACATCAAGCCTACCACACTTCAACATCGCCTTCCCTGGGTGGTTCACGGGTCCAGATTGCGTTCCACTCAACTCCGGCGTATCATCTGGTCCGGAGAATTTGCCAGGCCGCCAATGTTGTGGATTCTTGTTGAGAAACCACACAAAATAATAAATAACAAAAACAGATATGGAGATAGAAAATGTAAGTTGTATTGAAAAAAAATATACAAACTGGAACACTGGTTAGTCAATTCAGGAATACTAGGAATAGTGCTCGTAGAAATCAATATATAGTCTTGTAGTGAAGAACTATGTCCGGGGAATGAGTCTATATCCCAAAGCACTCCAACTTACTATGCACCAACTTACGGCCCAACTGACTCCTTCATGACTCTCTAACTACTACTCAACCACTGCTCTCTGTATAGGCAGGATTGTATTTACACATTAGACAAGTCCATTCTTATGTGCAAAAAGGGGTGATCCCCAACAGCCAAAAACCGACGCTTTAAGGATCAGTTGAAGACATCCCTGACACAGACCAACATCGACCCTGACACCTGGGAAACCGTTTCTGCAAATTGAACTTCTCAGTGTAGGATCATCCGAGTAGGGTGGCGAGATTTTTACGTCAACATGAAGATGATCTGTGACGTGTTGTTAGGAGAACCAGACTCGCCCAGGCGCACCACCACCCAATCTCCTCTCTGACACCTGCTTGCTACTCTTCAGGATTAGTTGAGCCTCCTCAGCCATCTCCGTCACCAGAAGAAGAGAAAAGAATAAAGAGAAAGGATAACGATCTCAATGCTCGCACGCGAGCGAGTGCCGACGGTGACTGTCTTAATTATAACAAAATAGATCCCAAAGTCACAAACATAAATGTAGCATTGCATCTGGGAGAATATGATATATAAATGTCTATATAGAAAATATTTGGGTAACTGATGATGCGAATGTAAAGAGAGTATTAAGAGCATTAGTTAAAAAAAAGAAACATGAAAGAATTGAAGCTATCACCTTTAAGCAAACATCGTCTAAACTTATTTTAATAAGCTAGTCTAGTTTTAATCGTTTGAGGGAACGATTTTTGCCTTACATTAGTATGGCTGATGCTAACCTTTAGGATAGTGACGCATTGCGTCTTATCGGGTTAACGGTTTCCACTGACATGAAGCGGAGAAATTATATTAAATCAATTGCTAGGACTGCTGCTAGAAACGTTGGTACGCGATCGTGCTAGACCTTTTTCTCTATTTTACACATTTATAAGTTAACCGTGCATACTTGCTTTGGATATTGCGACCAGATATCGTCTGGTGCTTCTGTTATGTCTTTAGAGATAATTAATGAAATTCAAAAAAGAATCTGCAATGTCATTAGTCTTGACATAGCATCGCAGCTTTAGTCACTTTCCCCTTGCCGTAACCTAGCTTCATTGTTTCTTCTCTATAAATATTTTCAAGGTAATTGTTCTTTCTTCTTTGGTGCCTCGAAAACCAAACTAGTTACGTTCCATCATCACTGATCGGACTCCGAACTACCGCCAGTCAGGATGGTCCCTCGGGGAGTTCCCATGCTTAGAGAGACTGCTGGGCCTTAAACTCACCTCTGACCTAAAGTAGAACATATAGTAAAAACAAAAAAAATCAACAAACTTGTTATTTGTGATGCAGTACTTCCAGCTAATGCAAAGGAGTCTTCGGAGCTTTGTTTGCTAGAACCTCTCGAGACGTTTGATGTTCGGGTGATACAAAGTCCCAGGCCTCACAAGTGTACGTAATTTGTCTTAATAAAGATGCAGGAAAATAGTCATCTCTCCGTACAGCTCTAGTAAGTACGTGGCTCTTCATGGTATCCCCTACCTTTACGAGAATCAGATCAGGCGGAACATTGAGTACTGTTGTCATAAAATTGAATAGCGTCTCCGACGCCATTTGGCTGACGAATTATTTTCCACCTTCTAACCTCTCTTTCACAAGTGGATGTGGCCAATCTCTCGCTGCGCTATTGCTATTTCAGTAGAAAGTGCTCAGATGAACTGTATGCCTCGGTTCCGAGAGGTCTAACTTTCACGGTTAGCACCCTCCATGCCACTTATATCATAATCAACCATCCACATCCTCGGTATTTCATATGTGAGATGTCAGTTCCACTCAAATAGCTTCTTCTCGCGAACCACTGCTCTGTGGTACCGACTTCCAAAAACGATATATCCCCATCTCTACAATTTTGTCTATATTTCTGAGATAAAGTAGTATTTACAGTATTTACTTTATTCGGACAATTGTCCTCATCTTTTTTTTTTTTTAATCATTTCACCCCGAGCAAGGCGGAAACGCCACTGATGTGCAGGGGGTTACATAAATGTAAAAAGATTAATTAGAAAAGAGTGAGGAGTACAAACTAGTTAGAAAGGAACAATAGAAAGCTGAGAAAGCAGGTGCGATGACAGATACATAGGTGGAGAGAAAGGGAAGGTTATACAGGGGAGGAGAGAGAGCTAGAGGCCAGTGGTTAGTAGATGAGTATTGACTTTGCATTTAAACTTCTGGAGGTTGTAGCCGTCAGGAAAGCAAGAATACGGGAGTGAGTTCCACAGGCGGCAAGTGCGAGAGAGGAAGCTGCAGGAGTAGAATTGTCGTCTGCATTTGGCTAACCTGACTGTGAATGGGTGGGACCCAGTTGCCAGTCTGGTTGCACGGGTAAACACCTGTTGAGGAGGCATCAGTGACTTAAGCTCATCCGAGCAGAAGCCATGAAAGTATTTATCTATGTTGCCATTTGTACGTTTCGGCCATTGAACGCTCCGTCCTTCTTCAGGCGCTAGGAATTTCGAACCGAACCCATTATTACAATCACTGGGATATATGAACTCCATTCCTTTGCTTAGTAGTGCTTCTTTTGCTAGTCATGAGTTATCTCCTAAC
This sequence comes from Ascarosepion bandense, assembly GCA_037127315.1. Lineage (NCBI taxonomy): Eukaryota > Metazoa > Mollusca > Cephalopoda > Sepiida > Sepiidae > Ascarosepion > Ascarosepion bandense. Next base: position 5,297,790 of record JBBBDQ010000423.1, on the reverse strand, counting down.
CCTGTAAGTTATTTAATCGCCACCTTCGTTAGTTCCTGTGACTTGACCCAAAGGGTTGTGAGTTCAGTACCGGTGGTGAACAATATGATCTAAAAAAACCGCATCTATGGACACAAAAGTGACTTACAGACGTTCTAGCTCTTTCGTTTTACATCGAAACGACTTTGGACGTAGCTTTGAATTCATTAATGGCAGCCTAAAAATAACACAGCCCTTTCAGAGGAACGTATTTGGAAAACATAATAATAATAATAATACCAACTATAAACACTCGCTTAAAATATTACATTATTATTGTTATACATATCCATTCTTTATCAATGTAAATTATGCCTACCTATAAATATAAAAGATATAATAAATTATGCCTACCTATAAATATAAAAGATATAATAAATTATGCCTACCTATAAATATAAAAGATATAATAAATTATGCCTACCTATAAATATAAAAGATATAATAAATTATGCCTACCTATAAATATAAAAGATATAATAAATTATGCCTACCTATAAATATAAAAGATATAATAAATTATGCCTACCTATAAATATAAAAGATATAATAAATTATGCCTACCTATAAATATAAAAGATATAATAAATTATGCCTACCTATAAATATAAAAGATATAATAAATTATGCCTACCTATAAATATAAAAGACATAATAAATTATGCCTACCTATAAATATAAAAGACATAATAAATTATGCCTACCTATAAATATAAAAGATATAAATTATGCCTACCTATAAATATAAAAGACATAATAAATTATGCCTACCTATAAATATAAAAGATATAATAAATTATGCCTACCTATAAATATAAAAGACATAATAAATTAGGCCTACCTATAAATATAAAAGATATAATACTATCTTCAATGAAAAATTCTAACCAAAATATTATCACAATCAAGCTGCATTTTAGTGATCCACATAGAATTGTCAACAACATTTACACATACACATTCTTGTATATACGCATGTATAAAATATCCAAATACAAAATCAGCCAAACATTTCAATGATTTAATCGAAAATGCCTCCTAAAGATTTATCCTCGTATACATACACTTATATTAACTAACGTTACCGTCCAACATACATCCAGACAGATAAGCGTTTCCACATGAAGACACACATGCAATATCACACACTTCCAAAATATTTTTCACTCATATATTTTACATTGTCTGTTGGTTTAACACATGTGACACATATATTAATACGCACACACATATATACACGCCTATATTAACTTACGTTACTGTCCATCATACACCTAAACAGCCAAGCGTTTCTATACAAACATACGCTATTATACACTTTGCCATCCAAAGTATCCCCCAACCCCCATATATATATATATATATATATATATATATATATATATATAATCAGTAGTGACTTCAAGTGCAAATCCCAGGTGTCAATTGTGTCTATTGTAAATTAGAAAGAATCTTTAAGACGATATCATTCGTACTTGAATTCGATAAAACTTAAAGTCTTGACTTAAACCATGAAGATAATAACTGTTTAAAATAACGATTTTTTAATAACTTTTTTAAAACTTACTATCTAAAAGTATTCAATTATGACATTTTAGTGATAGATTTCATCTAAAACTGTTACAAATATTTGAATGTATATTTGTTTAAATCATTTCAATGATTCATTTATTCATCCTACGCAAAGCAATACAACCACTAAGATGTCAGGGGTGAGGAAATATGAGTAAAAGAAAACATTATTAAGGAGTAAGTCAGTTAAGTGCCACACGTGATACACGCTTGGACGATCATGTCTCGAAAGAGACATGACTGACTGGGCAGAATATTATCCCGCAGTAGGTTGCCATTGCTTTCTGCGGTAGACTGGTTGCCGACCATAGTTATAGAACCCAATCTGTCCTGCTATTTAACCCATAACTGGAAGGAATAGTAGGATTAATACCTTTCCCAAGGGTGTTTGCTCGTAAGTCAATGCAATGAATTCAGCTGGAATTCGAACTCGGCTCCCCGATTTCTCGTTCCGAGTCGATATCCAATGCACCACAATGCACATCCTTATTAAGGAGAATGAGCAATAAAAGTATAGGAATAAAGACAGAGGATAAACTTGTTTTGTATATTTTTATTTCATTTTTTCTCATTGTTTTATTGTTATGTTTTTGAAAATGTCAGCTTCTTAACTCTTGAACAGTATCTATTAAAATATATAAAATAATAAAAATTAGGCTCGTGGCGATACTCATTGAAACGTCGGTTCCTGTAAGATCACTGAAGTTAAGCAAAATCACTCATGGCAATTACCCCTTCGGGAATACACCTTGGATGTGCAGGTGGTGTAATGGATAACAACACAAAATTGGAAATCGAGGGACCGACTTTCAATTCCAGTCAAGTTTGTAATATTTACCTTTAGAGAAGGTATGAATTCACCTCCTTTCCACACATAATTAGTAAAATTTATATCAGTGAACCGTTATTATCCCACCAAATCGTACAATCTAAAATAATTTGACTTTAAATAACCTTTTGATAAGTCATAAAAACAAACGAACTAATCAATTGGAAATTAAAAGAGAACATCTGCAACTGTTACAAATATTTAAACTGAAAAAAAAAAAAATTTCAATGATTCATTTAATCACCCCAGCAAAATAATAAAGCCACTGAGTGTGAAGGAATGAGAGAAAAAGAAAAAAAAACATTATTAAGAGGAAAGAACAATAAAAGAATAAGAATCATGACAGACGATTAACTTATTTTATAACTAAACAATAAAACATCTGCAACAGTTAAGAAAATTCAAACTTATCTTTTCAGTCGTTTGAACGATTTATTTAGTCACCCAAAGCAAAGCAATAATGCTACAAGAGACTTGAGGCAAAAGAAATATGGTTCTATAGAAGGATGCTGAGAATTCCATGAACCGAACGTGTTAGCAGCGATGTTAAAGAATATGGATACAAAAGAGAGACTTGTACATAACACTAGGATGAGACAGTTGAAATAATGAGGAAAGGAGGCTTGGATTTTTTATATTCACAGGGTTGACTGAAGGCTGGAGGGACAGAAAGCAACAAGACATAAGCTAACTAAAGAGTTTGAGTAAATGGATGGCGCAACAGAGTTTAGGAGGAATAAAAAAAAAAAAAATTATTAAAATCCAAAAAGGACAAGAAATTGAGAAAGGTCATGATGGTCAACACCCGGAAGGGAAACGACACATAAAAGAAGAACGAGTTTGTTTAAATGGTTGGCAGAACAGAATTTAGGAGAGATAACAAAATGATAATATTTATTAAAATATTATTGGAAGAGTCAAGATGGCCAACACCTGGAAGGGAAACGGTACATACTAGAAGAAGAACGAGTTTGTGTAAATGGTTAGCAGAACAGAGTTTAGGAGAGATAACAAACAGATAGTATTTATTAAAATCCATAAAGGTCAAGAAATTAGGAAGGGTAATGATGGTCAACACCCGGAAAGGAAACGGCACATAAAAGATGAAAAACGAGCTTGTGTAAATGGTTGGCAGAACAGAGTTAACGAGAGATAACAAAAACACAATATTTATCAGGTGCTACAAAGGACAAAAAATTATGGAGTGATACGACCGGCAACGACCGGAAGTGACACGGCGCACAGATGTAGAAAAACAACAACAGCAACAACAACAATAACAACAACAACATATATTCATGCAAAACATTATGTCTATAAATTCAGCAAATCTAACTATTGCCAAAAATGTTTACAAAGGCAACCAGCAAATGTAATTGTTTTCAGCCAATGTCCAGACATTAATTAAATGCTGTGGTGCATTATTAGGACATGTCTATCAGAACGGAAAATAATATTTAAACAAAGTTGAACTCTCGCACCCCTCCATTACAAAAATTAAACTACCGCAAAAAAATATGATAAATTTAAAAAAAAATCATTTCACCGCAAGCAAGGCAAGACCACTACTAGTGCGCAGCGGGTTACGGTGAGAAAAAAGGCCGGGTTCAGGGGGATAAAAGAATGAATAAAAGACGAACGGGATTCAAGAAGATAGAAGATGGCAATTGACGTTTAATTTGCATTAAAACTTTTGGTGATTGTAGCTATGAGAGAAGCAAGTAAACAGAAGACAGTTCCACAGACAAGAAGTGAGAGAAAAGAAATTATTAAGTAGAAATGGCAGTTATTTAACGACAAAAATGTGGGACCTAATAGCCAATCTAGTAGCACGCTTAAATTCATGTAGTCGAGACACCAGGGAAAAAAGATCTCCAGAGCAGTTGTCATGAAAATATTTGTAGAAAAAAACAGAGGGAAGTTAATTCATGTAGGTGAGAAAGTCAGTGAAGTCGAGGTGTCAAGTGAAGGCCGATCAAATTGCAGATCCTATTGATGAATAGCAGAAGCACCCGACCGGATATGGCAACAATATGCAATACACTAACGATTTATAAATGTGCAAGATATATTTGTACTTGCTCAACACAGAAACCCAACTTTCCTAGCAGTAGATGCACCTATAGATTCGTTATAGTATTTCCGTTTCAGGTCGGTTCAAAAGTGAGGCCAAAAAGGGTTAAACAGTAGAAAAATTGACAAAATCAAGGAAAGAAAATCTGGTGAAGGTTATAGTATGCAGGGATCTCATATTATCATATCAAATAAAATAATAATTATTTCAAATATTTCGGATATTGGGTTAATCAAATATAGAATCCTGTGGATATATCTATACGTTGCAATTTATTTGCATAATATACTTGACAATTGATTATCAATCGTTTTTATAGAGATAGATACTATAAGCTGAAACTTATATGATATATTTTTTCACCTAAATATTAGTATACTATGAAGATTTTACCAACATCAGTTGAACATTGTGATTATATATATATATATATATATAATGTTTTCGCAATGTAAAATTAATATATTTTACATTGCGACACGGAAAATTATGTTTCGAGATGTTTATCTATTCATCAGACAATGTTAGATCATTGCTGTGAAAATAATTATTAACTTGCATATATTTAATAAATGTTTATTAACCCTCTAGGGCCATTCGTATCATATTTGATACAGTATGAAAACAAGCCTTGAAAGAAATATTTTCCTGAAAAATTTTTTAAGAGAAATATTTCATAAATTTCAAATGAAAGCAGTACTGACTGCTCAGTCAATGAATACCAAATGTTTCCTTATAGGGAAATACTGTATCAAATATGATACGAATGGCCCTAGAGGGTTAACTTGCATATATCTAACAGTTTTGTTTTATAAGAATAATATTTAAAAAGATATTAAAATAATTAAATTGATATTTAAATTTTTAATAATTAAATAGATATTTAAAATATTGTATTATGATGTTAAGAATTGTATTAGAATATAATGACAATATAACAGATTTTATAAAAATAACGAAACGAATTTTTTAAAATTTTAAACAAATTAATGGATAATAAAAAATTTTATTTGACAAATTAGAATAAAATTCATTCTGAATCGAAATAAAAGTAGTACAAGGTGTCCATAAAGTTCGTACGCACTTAAAAAGTTATAACTTTATTTGTATTTGCGATAGAAATAATTTGTAAAAAGGATTAGAAAGAAGTAAATCTATATTTTTTAAGGTTTTATTGAAATCTTATTTAAGTTTCCACATGTCCTCCATCATTAGCAATACAAAGGGTAATACGATTTTGCAGTTCACGGAAAATATGCCAACTGATTTACAGTAGTGTCTGAAATCACATAAGTTATTTTAGATTTCATATCTTTCAATGAACTAGGTTTGGTTGCATACACAATTGTTTTCACATTATAATAATTAAGTAGTTATTGCTCAGAGTCAAATTAGACCAGTAAACATCTGTATTAAAAAGTACTTAATAGACAAAGAAAAAAATATAAATATTTAATATGCAGAGTTTTTAAATATTAAAATTAGGAATATCAGCCGATTAGGCTAACATGTTTTCAACCTTTCGGTATTGTCAAGTGTTAAAGATTAACTGATTTCCTAACGTCTTATTTTGAACGCACAACAAGAATTGTAATACGCATAACTTGAAGTAAGAGGAGGAGAGTTAGTACTAGCGAAATAATTTTATAAATACTTTCATCCGGGTTTTTATGAACCCTAAAGATAGATTTTCTAATGTGTAATGGTAGCGTAATCAATTGAGATTCCGAATTATAATATTAAAACCTCTGCATGTTAAATCTTGATAATTTGTTTTTTGTTTAAATTAGAATTGAGAAATTTTTGATGCAACTGTTTACTGGTCTGTAGTTAAAGAGTAAATTTCTGTTTGGTTTCGGTCCCACCGCTCGCTTCACTCGTGGGTTTGAAGCTTCCAGACAAATATAAACAGAGTCTTAACTCAATGCTCTCTCTCTCAGTTGCGCACGTCACCAGGGTCACAACAAAACTGCCAGCCATTGTCTCAGACTCTTTTTATGGACAAAAAGTCATTGCCGACGCACCAATCATCGCCGTCGGTCTCATTCTCACTCATGGTTAATTTACTTGTTCATAAACATAATGATAATGTGATTTAAAATAACCAGGTTAAAATAATAAGTTATTTTAAATCTCCTTATCAATTATATGATCAAGTAAATTAACCACATTTCACTACCTGATGATGATGTATTGAACACCGAAACTTAATAGCTTTGGAGTTGCAACACGCTATAATAATAATAATAATAATAATAATAATAATAATAATAATAATAATAATAATATATATATATATATATATATAATTATTAAACCGTTATTAGTCAAAGTTTGAATCAGACCAGTAATCAATTGTATTAAAATACAATACACATTTAAAGAAAAAGAAAAACAAATAAAGATTTAACATACTGAGTTTTCAAATATTAAAATTAGGAAGATCAGCCGATTACGCTACCATGGTTTCAACGTTTCGGTATCATCAACCGTTATATTAGTTAAGACAAGATTACACATTCTAAGACAAGCTTTGTACGCAGTTACCGCGTAAGCGAGGGCTGAGTAATTTTGACCAATGGCTCTAGAGTCCGCGCTCGGGTACTCCACATAAAAACCGACCTTGTGTCACAACTCGGTCCAGTGGGGGAGCAGAGTAAATGAAAACGGATTTCTTAACGCTTTTTTAAAAAATGCATAACAAGAATTTTAAAACTCGCAACAAGCAGTTTAAAATAAGGGGAAGAGTGAGTCAAGACTAGCGAAATATTATTGTACATACTTTCAGGGAAATGATGCTATAGCCATTTTTCCAGAACGAATAAGGTCCTGAATAATATCCCGATGTATACACAGGAAATTGATTTTGGGTTCGTACAAACCTCATATATATATATATATATATATATATATTATCAACATGCCTTGTGGGCATAGAATAATCCAAAGGAGTATCCTTTACATATAGTGGTAGGATAACTCTCTAAGAGAGCTCTAAACATATATGCATATAAATACATATAGAGCAAATATAAGAAAAATTAAGACAGACGCGTTATTTCATGGTAATTCGGAAGTATAGGCCTATTTCAGGCGAGCCATCTTCAGCTTCCGTCTTTAGTCAACGAAGGATTCTACATGAATGGGATTCACAACGACTTAATCCGGCGAATGGTCGGTTCGCCAGATTAGGTCGTTATTCTGCATATAGCTTGATTTGACTTCGTTTAGGCTGTTGGTCATTCGTGGTCGAGAGGTCTAAGACACGCCAGATAACTTGGTGGCTTTCCCTATGTGAATCCTGCCGAATGACAGACATTTTCTTAACAAAAATTTTACGTAAATAATCAGGCCAGTAGAAATAAATATATAATACTGTCTGATTATAAACAGAATATATACTTAAATACGAGTATCGATCAAAAATAATGTTCAAACAAATAATTTCAAATTGTCGGTTTGTTTATAACCATTTCGTTAATTTCCGTAATATATATATATATATATATTTGAGTAGCAATAATTCTTTCAAACATGTTCAACTAAATATGTCAAACAAGAAAAATTTGATTTTTTTTTACGTTTTTCTAGTATCGTTCAATTTTTTCCGTTTAGTGGCTGTAAGGGAGTGTAAAAGTTATCTGTAGTGTCTATTGTCCCAAGAGTTTTTGGACACTTCTTCAGCCATTTTCAAATGAAAATCCATTATTTAATTTTCAAATCAAGCAACAGTTTTGGAGATGGTTGAAATCTCTCCCACGAATGCTTGAATGTCTGGTATAGTATCAGAAGACCAAAGATAGCTTCCATATTAGAGTAATTAGATTAAGGAATTGTCATAATGAAATACTACAGACAAGTCGAAACTTACAGAAAATAAGAGATACATTGTTTGATGTTTTGAGAATCATGGTTCTGCTTAAGTAGCTTCTATTTTTATAAGCGTTTAACTCGTTTGGTAAATATTTCTTATATTTACAAAGCAATTTGGGTAAGTAGGTTAGTTTGAAACGAGGCGAGTTTGATCGACGAACCAATTGAATGAAGTGAATAGCGTGCTTTGCTACTGTATCGTCTGTTTAGCGAGCTAATTCCCTTAATGGGCGACTAATCTCGCCTATAGTTCAAACAGAGGACGGAAAGTACGACACTGAGATCCGAAGGTGTGTTGGTTTGGCGGATAGGAAATTAAGAATTAAAAGCAACTTTCTTCTTCACTTTTACAAAAATTCACAATGACGTGTAGAATCCTGGTTTTGCCAAATAGAAAAATTGAAGAAATGATTGACCATGTGCTTGATGAAATGATTGACCATGTGCTTGAAGTTGAAACAGGATTTCGCGAGTAGATGTTAAATTGAATTTTTGACCAATGGAAGCAATTTACAAGACTAAAAAGAGTTAATGATCCAGTGCGAAAAATCTAAATGACTATAAAAGGCTTCGGTCAGTGTCAGTCAGTCAGTCAGTCAGTCAGATGGGAGCAGCGAGACGACACACTAAAATGTAACAGAAGAAACTTCAAGTCGACCCGGACGTAAGGTCGCGTCCCAGATTCGTTCTCTTTATCCTTCTTTCTCGTGTTCTGATTCCTTTTATTTCTTCTTCATTCAAAGACATTCCTCCCAAGCAAACGCTCATACATACGTATATACGTACACAAACTCTTTCCAAAAAATTACTACTACGAACATTGCTACAACTGTTGATACCCTTAACTCATTACTTGTTTCTCATTGAAGATCAATTTCTACAATTCATGTTATCCTTTCTATCAACAAATTTCTATTTTAACATGCAAAATGTATATTTGTATTCTTCCACTATTCCACACAAATCCACACATTCCAACCTGCTACCAACATTCTGATGATAACGAATAAATAGTAAGTTGTAGGGAGTTCGATTATGTATGACATAAGGCCGAATTAATAAACATTAACTATCTCCCTATCGCTTCATTGGCATGCTTAAGGACGCATTCCAAAAGCTGATTACTGAGTGTAAGGAAAATTTCATTAGAAACCAAGAAAAGACTACTGACCTGTTACGTGATATCTGTCCTCCTATATGGCATCGAATACTGGGCAACCTCAACAAAAACGAAGGAAAGACTAGAAGCAACAGAAATATGTTTATACAGAAGGATGCTGAGGATAACATGGAGTGAACATGTGAGCAACTACGAGGTTATGGAGAGAGTAGAAACGAAAAGGAAACTTATATTTAAAAACCAAAAGACAAGGCTAAGAGAAAGAGAGATAAGGGAAAACAGCTCGTGATGTACTTAGCTGTTGTACGCTCCGTACATTTTTAGGTGCTAGGAATTTCGAACCGAACCTGTTATTTTAATCACTGGGGTATATCATTCTCATTCCATTTGCAATGTCACTTCGGGATATCATGTAGTTATCTGACTTTAACTCAACTCTCTAAGTCATTTGTTCACAACTGCTGTGGCTAGATACTGAACTCATAACTGTTTGGTTCAAATCAGTGGATCTAACCACTGCTTTTATCCACTGAGCCATGTTGTCTTCGAAAGCATCCGTATATGAAATTTTGAGTTCAGTTCGAAATTCCTAGCACCTGAAGAAGTTCGGAACTTACAACGACCGGAACATGGCATAAAGATGATGACAACAGTCCGAACAATGTCAATTTTTTGTTGTTTTTTTATGGCATATCAACCTCGGTGGGTCATTTATTGCCAACTAAATTTTATTTATTGCTGGTAATACCTTTTTTTTTTCTTTCAACAATTTATTGTTGTTTTTATATAAGTTTTGTGTCTAGTAATACTTTTTTCTTTTCGAGTATCAAGATTCATTGGAATTTGTTTTTAAGGGCAGGGTCTCCAAGTCCTACCCTGTTATTTAACCCATAACTGGAGGGAAGGGATAGATTAATACTTTTCCCTAAGGTATCAGTGCTTAAGTGAATGCAGTGTATTCAACTGGAATTCGAACTCGGCTCACCGATTTCTCTTTCCGAGCCGATATCCACTACACCACAATGCACATCCGTCACTAAACGCTTACAGCACCTGGTATTCCCAAGCAGTCACCCATCTAAGAACTGACCAGGCTCAACGTTGCTTAACTTCGGTGATCGAGCGAGAACCGGCGTATTCAACGTGATATGGCCGTAAGCCGAACAATGTAAATAAGTTAAATGCTAACTCATCCCAGAAGCATAAACAAATACAGTTTAAACAATTTGATCTGTGGTCCGGCAACATCTGTAATTCGACATTTTTTTTTAAAAGATCAGCTACAACCATGGCGCCGCATGTTGTTTACAGCAATCTGCAGCTGCCGAATTAATATTTCTCAGATATAAGTATATATTATTTTTAGGTTTTAGGCTTTTTCTCAGCCTTTATCTTGCATAAAACGATACAAAACCTTGTTAGGAAACATTAATGATTGTCTTATTCCCTGTGTTAATCCTTGTTCTACTTTTGAATAATATATGAGTTCATAGTTAATATTGTTGCGCGTTTGCTTTTTATTTTTTTAGTAAAGATGATGCTATTATATTTTTATTATCATCAAATAGGTTACTGATAGAGTTTGGTAGGGTTCCATGTGTATTTAAATGAGGTTTTATAGAGTTATGGCCAGAAACATGTAATGTGAGTTTTCTTGTTATATCAAATTTAATTATTTACGAAGTTGGATTGATCAAGAACACAGTTCTTTAAAAGACATGTAAGTTTATGGATAATATTGGTTCTCTTTAATTTAGATCTCTCTCTCTCTCTCTCTCTGTGCCTCTTTGTCCTACAGCACGAATGCTGGTGTCCCACAGGGCTCTATCCTGGGCCCGACGCTCTTCCTTATTTTCATCAACGACCTACCAGATGAGATCAAGTCCCAAGTAGGCATCTACGCAGATGAAACTACAATATACTCCCGCTCCAGTAAGAAACCTGTCGTGGGTGACAGACATAATCTCGCCGCTGACCTTGAGCGAGATCTACACTCTGTGGTGAATTGGGGCAAGAAATGGCTTGTCAACTTCAATTCCTCTAAGACCAAGCTCTTGTCTGTCAACCATTACAGGCAACCTTTTCTGCCTCCCATAAGCATGGACCAGGTGATTCTCCCGGAGAGTAATACACTACGCCTCCTCGGACTTACCCTGTCCTCAGACCTCAAATGGAACCACTATATTGAATCCATAGCAAAATCTACTGCTAAGAAGGTTGGGTCACTATGTCGATCCAGGATGTTTTTTCCACCTGAATCCATCCTGCATATATACAAGTCAACCATCCGTCCGTGCATGGAGTACTGCTGCCATTTATGGTTAGGTGCCCCTGCCGTTCTACTCAGTGTTCTTGACAAGCTCCAAAGGAGAGTCTGTAACGTGATAGATACTGATCTGGCGACTCGACTGCAGCCACTTTCCCATCGTTTCCGCCTTGCTCGGGGTGAAATGATTAAAAATATATATATATATATATATATATATATATATATATATATAATTTCAGTTGAACTCTTTAAATTCACTTACGCGTAGTACTCAGCAAAATAGAAGTGTAACTCCGAACTTTATTGTTACGCTGCGTATCGACTACCTCTAGTCTGCTTCTCGACTGTGTCACGAGTGTCTCACAGCTGCCTCACCAGAAGTTACGCAGGTTAGTATTTATTGACAGAGGAAGAGTCCATTCCTATAGATAGGGCACCATAACACATGAAGAGAGGCGTTTCTCAATCATTGCGACTGAAGATATTTATGAATTCATTTCATATTAAAAAAATAATTTTAAAAATCTAGACGCAGCAAGCACATAACTTCCATGTCTAAGGTAAGTCTTTGTCATCTGATATTTTAAACTGAATGTTCAATTCTTTAATTTTTAAGAAGAGGTGGATAATCCATTCCCTCTTGTCTTCCTCAAGGGGTTAACTGAGTTCTACCTACCCACTGGCTTGCGAATGCCGGTGCGTCCATTTTGCAGTTAACCCGGAGAATTCGCAGGTTGCCGAAGCCCAAATATCGCCACGAGGAGGCGCTTTTGGTGTCATCAGTTGGCCATTCTTCTTTCATGTGTCGTGCATCTTCAGGGTGTACGCTATTATGGCCCTCCATATTATCTTGTCCCCTGTAGCTCTTAATATATTTTGTCTTCTTGTTATTTCTCCTAAACTCTGTTCTGCCATACTTTTGCTGAAGTTCATTAAGTATGTCACGCACTACTTTCTGGATTTTCATGTTTCTGAATACTTTGCTTCGCTTTTGGAAGGCATCCTCCCCTATTCAAACACGCCTTCGAGTTGTTGCATCACATTATCTCTTGTCTGTTACAATTTTATTGCAAATTATTTACATTATTTAGATTGTTCGAACTGTTGTCCTCATCTTTACTACCATATTCATGACGTTTCAGTGGTTGTACGCTCCGACCTTCTTCAGGTGATTAAAATTTTGAACTGAATCCTTTATTTTGATCACTAGTCTCAAAAATTCATACACTGATGTCCTCGAAAACATATAGCCAATTGGATAAAAGCAGAAGTTAGATCCAGTGATTTGACCCAAAGCGTAGTGAGTTCAGTACCTGGCAACAGCAGTGGTGAACAAATAACTTAGAGAATTGAGTTAAAATGAGAACTACATGACATCTGGAATCGGCATGGTACATGGAACGAGAATGATATACTCCAGTGATTGAAATAAAGGATTTAGTTCGAAATTCCCAGCACCTGAAAAAGGCCGGAGCGTACAACGCCCGAAACGTTGTGAACATGACAATGAAGATGAAGATAACGGTCCAAACAATGTAAATAGTTTAGACATTTGTGAATAAGCTTCACTCTATGCATGCGTGGCTATTTAAGAACAATATACAAGTTTACAGTTTAATAATTTTGGTCTTTTAACATCTGATTGCACAGTGTACAAAAGGGTGGCTTTGCAAGCAATGAGATTTTCTGAAACGCATACGAAAACAACATACATCTGTCTCAGTCTAACATTACTAAATCAATCTCTGTTATCTGCTGGATACAATGATCAACATGGCGTCACTATGACTTGAAAAACAACTTCATCTTTTGTCCATTCTTCTGCTTATTATTGATTCTCACATTGCAAAGCTAATGTGTTGTTTTTCCATTGAAGGTTTTTTAGCTTCTGAGTTGTCAATGGCCGCCATAATATGAACGACACGGGAATCTTCTTTTGAAGTTAATAAAGTTGACGTTCAAATGATTATTAATTAATGAAGATTATTTTTGTTGTTCCTGTCTTTTATCTTCGAATGCTTTTTCTTTTGATCAATGGCCGTTACACTCAGTATGGTTTTGATGGTACAAGGCGAATAATTTTTCATTGAAAATGTTCAAATTTGATTTGCCATTTTATATGACGATCAAACTCAACTATTCTTTAAAAAGTTTTCTTTAATCAGTCCAGTTGTGTATGCAATGATAATATTTAAAAAAAATGAAGTAATATAACAAATGGGATTTGATGACAATGAACGTGAGTGAAATACATTTGTAATTATTTCAAACGAGTGGATCCGTAACGCCACAGAAGACCGCAGAATATATCGATATGCCATCTAAAATGACGGTAACACATATTAATGTAACTACTGTTGAGCATCTTCGTAGATGTGTGTTGTAGTGCAGTGGGTATCGGCTGGGAACGAGAAATCGGAGAGCCGAGTTCAAATTCCAGTTGAATTCCTTGTATTCACTTCCGCGCAAATACCATTGAGAAAGGTATTAATCTGTCCTTTCTCCCTCCAGCTATGGGTTAAATGGCAAGATAGATTGGTTGGCAATCAGTCCACCGCAGAAAGTCATAGCAAACTACTGAGGGAAAATATTCTGCCCAGTCAGTCATGTCTCTTTCGAGACATGATCGCCCATGTGTGTATCATGTATGGCACTTAACTGACTGAATAACTGGGTAAAGACCTTTACAAAAAGAAGATATTTGCAGATTTCGTTTTTATGGGATTAATAAAAAACAAGAAGCACTGATAATTTGGACACGCAAAAAGTTCAGAATTTATTGCGTTGCCAATTAAAAAGAAAAATGAACTTGATTTTATCCGAGAATTTAAGCTGATGAAAGCAAACTTTTGTTTTATAACTTTATTTCGTGTCTGAATAACGACTTAATTTGGCAAAATTACGGCTTCCGGAAGTATGTAATCTAATAATGAAATAAAAATACAACAAAATTCTGGGTTTTTTTTTTTAATCATTTCATCCCGAGCAAGGCGGAAATGCCACATATATGCGGGGGGTTACATAAATGAAAGAAAATTAATTTGAAGAGAGAGAAGAGGAGTACAAACCAATTCGAAAAGAACAATAGAAAGATGAGAATACAGGTGATATGACAGTTTCAAGCTAGGAGAGAAAGGGAGGGATATACGGGGTGGCGGAAGGGCTAGAATCAAGTGGTTAGTAGGTGAGTATTGACATTGCATTTAAACTTCCCTTATTAACAGGATAAAAGAAATTATATCAAATAATTTTTTTCATGAGTTACTAAACTGGAGTGCTTTCGGTGTACGCATGTTTGTAGGTACCTTCACTCAGTTAAGTGTCATACGTGATACACGCTTGGGCAATCATGTCTTGAAAGAGACATGACTGACTGGGTAGAAGATTATCTCGCAGTAGGTTGCCATTGCTTTCTGCGGTAGACTGGTTGCCGACCAAGGCTATAGAACCCAATCTGTCCTGTTATTTAACCCATAAGTGGAAGGAAGAGATGGATTAATACCTTTCCCAAGGGTATTTGCGCGTAAGTGAATGCAATGAATTCAACTGGAATTCGAACTCGTCTCTCCCACTTCTCGTTCCGAGCCGATATCCACTGTACCACAACGCATTAAAAAATAAAAGCAAAAACAAAAACAGCATAGTATAAATAAAAATGCTCCCAAACTTAATAAAACTAACTTTTCCCATCAAACTGATTATATCATTATTAAGAGAAAAAAATCAAAGTAACTTTTCATTTTTTTAAAAAATTTAATCCCTTCTAACAATTTCGAAATTTTATCAGAAAATTTTGTTTTGATTTCAATTCGCTTTAAGCAAAACGTTACAACTCTTTACAATGGAAAACGTAATGATTAGATCACCCACTTTTTTTCAGTGACAAACACATTAATTTGAAAATTCTAGCAAAAATCAAATAATTGTGGGATTTTAAGGAAACTTTCAGTACTCATTTACAAATGAAGGAAATTATTTTTGAAACTATTTTTTAAAGATCTTGGTAAAAATACTTTTTTACCTCTGTTACCCCCCTCCACATAAATCCATGAAATTTTAATAAATTTTAATTGACTGCAAACACTAACTTTATTAGTTAAACACAGGACTCATTGGTGAGTATAAATCATCTATTTTTTTATTTTAAATCTTACAACACTATCCAAAAATCTGCTCAGAAGAGTAAAATAAAAAAAATGCAATAAAACTGATTACTTTGATAAGCTTTTAGTTGCTGGAATAAATAATAAAAATTAAGGACATTATAGTTTGAAGAAAAAAATTCGATTACTAATAAAATTTTAAAAGAATTGTTTTCATTTTTTTATTATAATAGTTTATAAAGTTTTAAAATATTTTAAAAATGTTTAAAGAACTGCTGCGCTTAGATCATTTTAGAATTGATGATTTTATTGCCTATCGAAAATTGAAAAGTTTTATAAAAATCGTTCTGCACTCATGTTTTTAAAATAATTTAAACTTTTTTTGTGCATTTGATTTTTTTGTATGGTAATTTCTATGTGTAAATTAAAAAGTCAGAGTTTCCCCACTTACCCGAAAATAAATTGGCACAATTTTGTCTCATATAGAGGCTATACATTTTTATCTCTAATCAAGAACCTGTCAACAAGTTCTTGATTTACGGCGCTGACTGGTCAAAAAGTTCAAATCTATGATTAAGAAATAGTTTTATTCTAAATTTCATAAGTAATACTTGTGTAAATCAGATTAATTTAACACAAAATATGCTCATTTTTCAATAATAATGTGTCACAGATGTATATTTTATTTTTACAAGATTTTTAAAACCGAGAATTCATTTGTGTTTACAAAAACTTGTCGATCGTTCAAAAATGGCAGCAAATTCAAAAATTGAAAAAAAATCACAAACTTTTATATTTCAATCAATATAATTTCTGTTTGAAATAGAACAGAGTACTTTGCTTACTGGAAATTGTAAATTTAATCATTTAGCTTCCAATTAAAACTAAAATAAAAGTTTCAAGAAAACTTTTTTATTTTTAAAAATCAATTTAAACGTTAGTTATCGAAAATGTTTGTAATGATGTATGAATCTATCTATCTATATGTCTTTTTTGTCAATCAATCGCTCTTATTACAGTGTTTTAATATCTATGTATCTATATCAGTCTATTTATATCTATCTGTGCGAGGTGGTGCACTGGATATCGACTCGGGACGAGAAATCGGTTTAGCTGAGTTCGAATTCCAATTGAATTCGTTGCATTACGTGAAAAATACCTGTGGGAAAGGTATTAAGCCGTCACGTCCCTCCAGCTATGGGTTAAATAACAGGACGTTGGATTCTATAGCCTTTGTTGGCAACCAGTCTTTTTTGTCATAAGCATCACCAGAAACAAGGCAGCACTGACACTAGTGCGCAGGGGGTTACATAAGATGTGAGTTATGAGAAAGAGAACCAAGTTACAGGGGGTGTCAGAAAATGGATAAGAGAAGGATGAGAACACTGCTGTGTGGAGTTGCATGAGAGTAGAGTGGAAAGAGAACTACATGATACAAGGGTTGTCAGGGAAAAGATGCGAGTCAAGGAGATAAGAGATGGCAATTGATACTGCATTTAAATTATTGGATATTGTAGCTGTCAGGGAAGCAATTATACGGAAGAGAATTCCACAAGCGGAAAGTGCGAGAAAAGAAGCTAATAGAGTAGAAGTTGAGGTAACATTTAATCAGTTTCACTGTAAAAGGGTGGGTCCTAGTCGCTAGCCTAGTAGCTAGAGTAAATTCATGAAGAGGGAGCACCAGGGAGCTGAACTCATTGGAGCAGAAGCCATGAAAGTATTTGTAGAAGAGACAGAGGGAAGCTACATTACGTTGGTGAGAATGTGACTGGAGTTGAGCTACCAGGTCAGGATCAATTACATTGCAGATTCTCTGTTGGATTTTGTCAAGAAGCCAGAGATGAATAGCAGGGGCAACTGACCAGATGTGACGGCAGTATTCAATCCACGGGCGGATAGTAGATTTATATATGTGCAAAATAGATTCAGACGAAAAAAAAAACTCCCTGGCCCTACACAATGAACTGACTTTCCTAGCAGTAGTTTTAACTATAAGTTCAATGTAGTCATTTCAGCTGATAGAGTTAGGCTGAGGAGGCGCAGTGTTTTGCTTTCGGGTAGACTAACCATGCTGATGGGAGTTGTAGGAGCGATTGTTTATGGTGGTTAAACAATGGCAGCTTCGTTTTGGAAGCATTAAAATTTGCGAGTCATTTCTTGCCCCAATCCACCACAGATTGGAGCTCCTTTTCAGGATTAGCCGCGAGGTTTGCTTTGTCAGCCTCGGCAGATTTTTTATCGAGACAGAACTAAATGGTAGTGTAGTCAGCGTAGATTCCTGCTTGCATCAGGGTGATCATTGATGAAGATCAGAAAATGCGTAGGACCTAGAATAGAGCCTTGAAGGACACTCTCGTTAGTATGATAGTATCTGAAAGCATGTCCATTCAATAGCACTTCATTACACGATTTGAAAGGAACGACTGGATTAGAAACAAGCGACCAGATATACCATAGCCCAGTATCTTGCGTAGAAGGCCAGCATGCCAGACTGTCAAATGCTTTGGAGATATCTAGTGCAATAGTTCGAGCTTCGCCGTTTTTATCGTGAGCCTGGTGTATATACTCTGTGATGGTCGTTAGTAGACCTGGTGAAACGGAAACCATACTGTTTATCGGAGAAGAGGCCATAGGCTGTGAGATGTTGAACCACTTCAGCATTGATAATATTTTGCCAAAAAGCGATAAGAGGCTGATAGGGCGATAATTATCGGGGTCTGAGGGTTTTCCAGTGTTCTTAAATACAGGAATCACAGAGAAGAACTTCTAGCAGGCAGAAAAGCAAGAAGCAGAGAGGCAGTAGTTGTAGAGTTTGGATAGGACAAAAGAGAGTTCAGGGGCACATTTCTTCAGGACAATGATTGGGATTCTGTCACCTCCGCTCGCCCCATGGATGTAAAGCTTTGAAATTATGTTAGAGACCAGAGAGGGGGTAATGTGTACGTCAGTGAGTTGAGCTTCAGTTCTAGGTGGGAAGTCGGGTGCGGATACCCCAGACGAATCAAATGTTGAGTTGTCCGCTGAAGATGTTAGAACCTCAAATTTATTGATTAAAGTGGGGACTGAGGGCTTGCTGTTATTTAACACATTTTAACAGAGCCGCCAGTAGTCTTTGGATCCGAACTTGCGGAATGCTATACGCTGATTCATTTACTTTAGTAACCAACAGGTTAGCATTATTTAGAATCCTCTAGCACTCATTACGCAGAGGTATTACAGATTCTTGTTTGGGTTTTGCGAAGAATCTCGAGATGTACAACAGGAGCACAGCCACGTATGACAACAAAATTCAAGGAACTCACAATTAGATTTATAAATGTGCAAGATGAACTCTAACTAGTAAAAGTTTCTGACGCGACACACTTTACCAACTTTGAATTGGTTGAGTGATTAATTCGTTTTTTTACGGATTATCAACGCTTCGCGGGTTATTTAAAGCCAAAAATATTTTTAGATTTTAAGAACTGTTTTTGTTCTGATTCTGTTTGTAAATTAATCTTTTTGGGCTATATGGTGGGGGTCTGTATGTGTGGTGTCTACCACATTTGTTTAGCTTTAAAAATCTCTTGACTTCTTTGGATCCGCAAGAACTGAATATCGCATCACTTGTGTGTGCCGCTGACCCTGGTTAACAAACTTTGGCCTAGCATAAACGCCCCCCCCCCCACAATTATTTCGTCAGTATTCTCTTTGAGAGAAGGTACCGGTAAAAACAAAAATTAATAAGTATAGAATACTCGACACCCTGGTACTTATTTGCGAGACGAATTTGTTGAATAAAACTATATTATATGACACTTTATCGATATTTTCCTAAGTTTAGTTGTGAGGAACAGAGTTTTAAAGTACAATGCATCTGCATAAAATTTTACGTAGGCTGATTGTTATGCATTAAATTTAACTTAGTCTGGAATAAATCTCTGGTAGTAGAATAGCCGGTGAGGTTCGAGTTCACTATTCTATTGAAATGTTATGCGAATTCAATTTATGAAATATAACATTATTCTAGCCACCATGATGTTTTTCAAGAGAAACAGGTTATAGAATTCAATTGAATTTAGAGCAACTGAATTAGAAAAACTGTGATAATTACATCAACTATTTTGAATAAGGTATTCTAGATGCAGATGTTAATAAAACATATACAAAAATGGCGGATACCTTGAGTAATTCCTGAATATTAACAAATAAAATTAAAGTGGTCAAAAGAATGTTTTTCGTTTTTTTTTGTTTTGTTTTTTTTGCAACCAAAAGTTGCTTGACAAGAAAATCTGGTCGTACAAATTGTTCTCACCAGCCTAAGAAAGAAAACTAACTGTGAATTTATTTCTCAACTAAAAAAAAAAGAACGATTTAATTCTTTTTCTTTGATACCAAAAGTATTGGTTTTATGATTTTCAGTTAAAGTGCTTTTTATGATTGCACCTGGAAAATCCAGAGTTGACCTGTTCTTCAGAAAAACACGCCCCCCCACCATATATATGCATTGTGAATGGTTTTGCGTAAACAAGTATTTATCAACAAAGCTTAGCGAGTGTGCTACTTGATTTCGCCGTTTGGCAGAATAGAGCAACCACTCTGATTTTGTTGGGTGTACAGGTCTTACTAACATTAGTTATTTTATTTTTAATATTTTGTTATATTTCAGTTTGTTTTGGGCAATTCATCTCCCTCTCCCTTTTTTCATTTCATTATCATCAAACCTTTTAAATATATTTTTGTATTATTGTATATATTAGCATTTTTACCTCATGGGTTTGTTTCTTCTTTGTATGTGCTCTTTGTAAATATGTGGTATTGTGGTGTGTGATGGATGGGTTCTTGTGGTGAATTTGCAAATTGTTAATGAGTACTTAAGTCGTGCAAGTGTTTAGCTAGGTAAAGGATAGACAGTGTTGACCAACCTCACCTCCACCCCCTTTTCGTCCATGTGCCACATTTTGTAAATGTTTACTAATAAATATCGTATTTATCAACGAAAAGCCACACAAAATTTACTCAAGCTCCCCCGCCTAGACACTTTTGTTTTGGGGCACACATCAGACGCCGGGTAAAGAAAAGATACCAGCCCTTACTACCCCAAGGAGTGGTATTGCCGGGTGAGTGTTGGGGATAGTCTTCTGCTACTAGAGATAATATTATTTTAAACTTCCCTGGCATAAGAATACACCAAAAAAGCATTGATTTGCGTGAGCAACTACCAAAATACAATAATCTGGCAATACATTTTCTGGCCGAAGTTAAGTAGCGTCGAGCGTAGGCAATACTAGAATGGGCGACCGCTTAATAACACAAGTTACTGCCAAGAGCGTTTTTTTTAAAAATTCTCTAAGTAAAATTTAAATAAAGAATCTACAGGGTGATTGAAAAGTAACTCCCTATTTAACATAGTATGAATTCTCCTGTCTTGTAAATGTTATACGAGAAAGCCCATCGTACATAAAATAAGAAATCACTTTTCAATCACCCTGTATATATGTATGCATTGCATGAATTTTGGCGTTTGTAGACTCCTCTGTGCGTTGTGGTGCAGTGGATATCGGCTCGGAACGAGAAGTCGGGGAGCCGAGTTCGAATTTCACTTGAATTCATTGCATTCAATTACGCGCAAATACCCTTGGGAAAGGTATTAATCCGTCTCTTCCTTCCAGTTATGGGTTAAATAACAGGACAGATTGGGTTCTATAGCCTTGGCTGGCAATCAGTCTACCGCAGAAAGCAATGGCAACCTACTGCGGGACAATATTCTGCCCAGTCAGTCATGTCTGTTTCGAGACATGATCGCCCAAGCGTGTTTCACCTATTGCACTTAACTGAGACTCCTCTGTGGAATGTCAAGCTACAGCCTGCCCACGCTAACCGTTGCTGCTGGGATCTTCCCTCAGTCAAGCAGTTAGTCAGTTACGTGCCATACGCCATACATGCTTGGGCGATCATCTCTCTTTGGAGGCAGAATATTTTCCGACAGCACGTTGCCATTTCTTTCTGCAGTAGACAAGGATAGAGGTATTGCCTGAAGAGACTCTTCAATGGGAATTATATTTATAATTGTAAAACCTACAAAAATACTTGGTTTAACATTGGAGTACACAATACAGGAAGGAATATTATCAGAAATTCCAGCTTAAAGTGTGACGTCGCGCATACCGGGAAAAATGGGGTTTCGTCACCAGTTAATGGATACTTCAAGCACCAGGTGATAATCCTAATTCCTATCCGATAATGGATATTCAGTGGGTGGGGGCATAACACTGAGACTGAGATTATATAAACAATGATAATAGCTGTATCATTTTATTTATTTGTACTTAATGCAAACGTGACACAGGATCCCATAGATAGACTAAACTATCGCCCGGTTCACACTCCACCCACGTATATTGAACAGGTGAAGAGGCTCATCCCTTGTTCCCTGATTAGGATGTGGTTTCCGGCTTTCTCTTTTCCAATATTTTCACTTTTTTTTTCAATTGGAGTAGATAGACTAAACTATCACCCATTTCACACTCCACCCACGTCGATTGAACAGGTGAAGAGGATCATCCCTTGTTCCCTGTTTAGGTTATGGTTTCCGGCTTTCTCTTTTCCAAACTTTTCACTCTTTTCTTTTTTTTTTTCAATTGGAGTAGATAGACTAAACTATCGCCCGGTTCACACTCCACCCACGTCTATTGAACAGGTGAAGAGGATCATCCCTTGTTCCCTGTTTAGGTTATGGTTTCTGGCTTTCTCTTTTCCAATCTTTTCACTCTTACGTAGCACCCTGCGCATCAGTGGCGTTACGGCCTTACTCGGGGTGATATGATTGAAAAAAAAGTAAGCTAGAATAAGAATCTGATGGCTATTTTTCCAAGCTTTAGGGAAGATGAAATTGTGTATCTTAGGAATCATTTTACTACAAATGCCCAGGTTCTGCAAGATGGGTCAGATATGCATGAGGAATTGCTAAAGCTTTAAAATGATGATTCTGCACGTGATGTGTGCATTGAGAAAAAATAGTTTGAATTTTGGTTCTCGATGTAAACTCCTAAAGACAGATTGCTGAAGCTGATATTCAAGATTTGTTATTTCCATCAACGTGGCTTTTTCAGTTTTTTTAGGAGTCAAATCAAAATAAAGATCAAAATCCAAAACTCTTGAGCACGATCTTCGTTGTGCCACTGCTAAAGTTCCCCCTAAAAGTAAATGAGCTTGTTGAAAAAAAAAGGGCTATCCATCTCATTAGTATTGTTTAGTCTGAGTTATCAGTACATAGTTTTGAATAATTCTGTGTATTTTTACTTGGTAATAATCATTAGAGATAATTTAAAAATATACGTACGAAGGATCAAACTATTTTATACATAGCCCGTCGTTGCTCGGATTTTTTAGTGGTTATGTTGAAATACTAAGGTAAAGTACTTATTCAAAGAGCTCCAGTATGATGCTGCCGTGACGCGTAAGTTAAAAAAATGCGAAGTAAGTATTGGTTTTTGTTGTGTTTATAAAACGGGATTCATGCTTGGTCAATTTTGCCAATAAACGGGAATGGTGTCTGTAAAATTGGAATAACGGGGGCTGGCGTTACGAAAGCCTGTAATGTGATGCGATGACGTTGTCACGCAGAAGTGGATGCATTTTCCCTGCAACATCGGAAGTGTTGGCACCTTGTAGAAAACGTGAAATTGTTACGGCATATGATAAGGTTGAAGTTACAATAAAGACTCGATTTTTGTTGGTATACAACTAAGCGTTTCAGAGAAATAAATGCTCACAAAACACAATATTTTGCATTAATTTCTGCCGTGCTCTGTGTGTCAGTTGAATTTTTTGTTCGCATATTAAGGCATCAGGCATTGATGTACAAGTAACTCGATTTTGGTTGAGTTTAAATGAAACGTCTTGGAGAAATGCATAAAGTACGCAAAAGACCACCCAAATTATGTTTGTCGTTGATTTTTAACGAAACTTGTACATTGATCTAAATTTATTTTGTGTAAATTAAAGGTTTGGACATTGAGCTACAAGACACCTGATTTTGGTTGAATTTGCATAATGTGTTTTGGTGAAAAAGAGTTTGTAAATTCTAAGCGTTTTTGGTGATTTTTCGAATGTTATATAATTATTCTTATAACTTTATCAAAATAAGTTTATTGAGCTTTATATTTTGGAATTATATAATTTACATTTATATCCTTATTTTTCCCTGATCAAAATGTTCTATGAAGCTTTAAAATAAAACGGTATTTCACATTTAAATTTTTTTTAACATCGTTCTGATCTTTGTTTGCTACTGTACGTCGAAAAGACGAAGCAACAGAAATGTGATTATATAGAGAAGGCTGAGAATATCATGGACAGTGAATGTAGAGCAATAATGGAGTTTTAAGGAAAATGGAAACAGTAAATTTTTTATTTGTTCCCCGAATGCCTTTACCCCGTCAAATCTTTCCTAAATTTCCTTAATTACGTGCAAATGTATATGCTGAACTCAAAAGGATAATTGTTTATTGAAGAAACCTACCTTTTTTCCTGTTATCGACCAGAAAAAAATCGGACTATATCTCACCCCTTACTACCGTTCTCATATCTTTATTCACCGCTGAATGACTTGAGGCGTAGGATACTTATTTCGGCCTTTTTATTTTCTTCGAGCAAATACTCCGCGATTTGTTTGGTTTCAGAAATCAATTTCCGCGTAGTAATTGCAAAAAGGAAGTAAATTGGTCGAAAATCGGCAAACTACGCGTGAAGTCATTCTGCAGTGAATAACATTTTTTGAAGCGTGGTTACGAGGTGAGATAAACAACGAAAAGAAGGTCGATATTTTTCTGGTTGTAAACTTGAAAAAAGGGAGGTTTCGTCACTAAACAATCATCGTTTTGAGTTCAGCATTTACTTTTGCACGGAAATAAGGATGTTTCGGAAAGATTTGAAGTGGGGGAAGGTCTTCGGGGAACAAAACAAAAATTTACCATGGAAACAAAAACGTCAATTAAAAACAAACCAGAAAAAGCTAGTCAAAATTTTGCTTTAGAAAATAAGTAAAGGAGAGTTGAAAAATATAACGCCCACAAGGAGTAACAGAAAGTAACAAACCTAAACAAGCCGGTTTAAATGACAGCACACGGAGAAGGAGGGATAAAAAAAACCCTCAAATATTGCAAAGTGCTACAAACGATAAGAAGTCGTGGAGTGGCATGAAAGAATATGGCATATAGAAGAATTTGTGTCTTCATCTGTAGAATAATTTCTTTAAAAATAAATGTGTTTTATTGTTTATTTCTAATCTGGTCTGTTTGTTAGTTAAGTGCCATACGTGATACACGCTTGGGCGATCATGTCTCGAAAGAGACATGACTGACTGGGCAGAAGATTATCCCGCAGTAGGTTACCATTGCTTTCTGCGGTAGACTGGTTGCCGACCAAGGCTATAGAACCCAATCTGTCCTGCTATTTAATCCATAACTGGAAGGAAGAGACGGATTAATATCTTTCCCAAGGGTATTTGCGCGTAAGTGAATACAATGGATTCAACTGGAATTCGAACTCGGCTCCCCGGTTTCTTGTTCCGAGTCGATATCCACTGTACCACACTGTAATCGTTCTAAATATACGATCAGTTTCGTCGTGGCTTTTATAGTTACGTTGCATAGTTATTTAGAAAAAGCTGTTTCTATCTAGAAACTGTCAACATTTAGATCAGGAGTAATGTGAGGAAATGTAGAAGTGGGTGATGGTAAAATACTTGTGGGTTATCCATCTTTACTACTTGTGGGTTATTTCCATCTCATTTACTACTTGTGGGTTATCCATCTCATTTACTACTTGTGGGTTATCCATCTCATTTACTACTTGTGGGTTATCCATCTCATTTACTACTTGTGGGTTACCCATCTCATTTACTACTTGTGGGTTACCCATCTCATTTACTACTTGTGGGTTACCCATCTCATTTACTACTTGTGGGTTATCTCATTTAGTACTTATTTAGTACAAAATAAGAACAAGAATGAGATATCCCCAGACATAGCAGGGTGAAACCACTCATTAAGTAGATTAAATAAAAAAAATATTTAAGAATTCAACTACGGTTGATCGGATCCACTGACACTTGAAGTAAGCCGGAAAGCGTACCAGCCAAAATGTTGCGATAACAACAACACCTACGAGTACATGATTGATCGATTCATTCATTTTCTACGAATTAAGCATTTTCAATTAATTTAAAACCAGAAAATATTTTTAGATTGTAAGAATTCTTTTAGAGTTAATTAGGGTTTAGTGATGACTAATTAATTCATATCTGGGGGCCAAAGCATTTCGTACCCTTTCCCAATGGTATTTGCGCGTATGTGAATATATGTAACCCAACGGAACTCAGAACTCGGCTTCCTGATTAACAATTCCGACTCGTTATCCATTACAATACCGGCTCATCTAAACGGTTATCGATCTAAGTACTAATCAGCCTTCACGTTACTTAACTTCAGTGATCATACGAGGGAATGTCCGACTGTAAATAGTGCATATAACGGCTACATTTTGTCGCATAAATTCAGACAGATTATATAAAAATCTTGAAACCTAAATAATTAGGTTAGTTTTTCACTACTACCAAGTTTACGTCATGCGCACATTTGTCAGTGAGATAAACACTGTTTAGTGTGGCAGCGCAAAATAAGTGGGACATGATCTGCGCAAAGACAGATGAAGTTTCTAGTATTCAAGAATTCCTGAATAGTAAAATAAACAAATAATATTCTACGTTGGGCGGGAGATGTACAGACTACACTTTCCAGGCTCGATAGAGTCCAAAAGCGTCTCCGAGTCCTTGTGGGCAACGAATTATTTTCCACCTTCCAAACTCTTTCTTAAAGGAGGGATGTGAGAAGCCTCTTGCTGCTCTCTCAACTTTCACGTCAAGTGCTCGAAGAAAGTTCATTCGTTGGTTTAGCCAGGCCTAACTTTCAAGGCAAGGGCCCACCATGCCATTTACATTGTAGCCAACCATCACCATCCCCTCCGTATTCTATTGGTAAGAAGTAATTTCCACTGGAACAGCTTCTACCCGCAAATCGCTGCTCTGTGGAACCGATTACCAAGAGTATGTTTCCCCTATTTCTACAATCTTAACCTGTTCAAGTCTAATGTTGACAGTTATCTCCCCTTTCTGTCCGTATAATTTCAGCCTTAACATAAATCTCTACTACGAGCGCGCCTAGTACACGATGAAACTTTTTGTAAAAATCAAAAAAGTACACACACACACACACACAAATCCCCCCAAAACAAATACAACCTGGAGTTTATAAATTTAATTGCCGTACTAGAAAAACAGCGGAAAAACCTGTCAGAGAACCTGAAGCAGTGCATACATTTTTATAGTCCTAAACATCAGCTTGATACATAATTTTGTTAAACAAGACTGGCAAGGAATAGCTTCTATACCGCGAACGTCTGCTCACTTGAACCGACTTCCAAGAGCATGTTTCCCCGATCACTACAACCTGTTCAAGTCGAAGTTTAACCGTTACCTTCCTCTCATACTCGTATAGATTGCCTCCTAACGTAACCCTCTACCTCGACTGCCCCACCCCCCATGGGCTTGTACAAGGTAAATCTTACTGTAAAAAAAAGAAAAAGAAAAAAGAAGTTCCCGAGGTAGAAATGTTATGTCTTCTACAACATACACAAGACAAAATCGAAAGAAAAGTTTAGAATTCAGCCAATTTCTCACTACCGTAAGGTATTTTCCCTGTGCCTTTTCTATAAATATTTTTATGGCAAACATTCTGACGAGGTCTTTTCTTTGGTACTGCAACTTCATGAATTTAAGTCTAGTACCAGATTGGTTACCAAACAAAGCTATAGTGCCAGTCTATTGCAGAAAGAAACAGCAAATTACCGCGGAAAATTTTTCTGTCTAGTCATTCATGAATTGAAAATGTTCTGACCAAACAAGGGTGTATCACGTATGGTAGTTAAGTGACTGGCACTTAGCTCCACCATTTTACTGTTGAAATTGATAAATATAACCGTGAGTTCTATTCCAAGAGTTTCTTTTCTCAAATGTCTTGATTGTGGAATTCTTTTCCAGTTAGCTTGTACATTCTGTCCGGTACAATCTACAAAAATTAAATGCAACGTCAATCGTCATCACCTATCTCCTTGGATTCTGTTTTTTTATTGTCCTTTCGCCACAGTAATGTTTTTTTTTTCAGTTTTAATCGCAATATTTAGTAACCACTTGCCTCTTAGAAGCTTTATTGCCTTTCTTGGGGTGAAATAATTAAAGAAAAAAAAATAAAAGTACAAACTGTTGTAATTTACTATACGGGGAATTGCCAAATTAACGACAGTATTATCCGAAAAGGTATGTCAACCAATATTGAAGAAAGAAAACAGCATTAAAAAAAAAAGAAAGAAAAAAGGAAAAATAATAATCAATATTGGAAAAAGAAAAATTATTGAAAATGAAAAGAGATGGCAAGCAGTATTAAAAAGTGAAAAAGACATGGCAGCCAATATTGGAAAAAGAAAACAAGATTGAAAAAAGAAAAAATGTGAAAAATCAATATTGAAAAAAAGTATGGAAATAGAGAAAAAAAAGATGACAACCAATATTGATTGGATAAAGAAAAGTGTTTGAAAAAAAAGAAAAGTGATAGCAAGAAATACTGAAAAAAGAAAAAAGAAACAATCATACCGTGCAATATTGGCAAAAGAAAATATTGTAAAAAGAAACACAAATGGAAAAAGAAATAAAGATTGCATGCAGTATGGGAAAAAGAAGACAGTATTGAAAAAAAGAAAAGTGATAGCAAGAAATACTGAAAAAAGAAAAAAAGAAAATCATACCGTGCAATATTGGCAAAAGAAAATATTGTAAAAAGAAACACAAATGGAAAAAGAAACAAAGATGTCATACAATATGGGGAAAAAGAAGACAGTATTGAACAAAAGAAAAGTGATAGCAAGAAATACTGAAAAAAGAAAAAAGAAGCAATCACACCGTGCAATATTGGCAAAAGACAATATTGTAAAAAGAAACAAAGATTGCATGCAGTATGGGAAAAAGACTATTGAAAAACGGAAAAGAGATGGCAAGCAGTATTGAAAAAATATATATAGCAGTGAATGCTGGGTAATTTTTTCGCATATATAGCAACATACTTGAAGCAACAGAAATGTGAACCTACGGAAGAATGCTGAGAATACCGAGGACGGAATATGAAAGCAATGATGAAGAAATCCCTGACCAGCCTGAAGAGGGATGGGCTTTATTAGGCTATCATGACCCAGTACAAATTGTCAGTCAGGCAGTTAAGTGCCATACATGAAACACGCTTGGGCGATCATGTCTCGAAAGAAACATGACTAACTGGGCAGAAGATTATCCCGCAGTAGGTTGCCATTGCTTTCTGCGGTAGAATGGTTGCCGACCAAGGCTATAGAACCCAAATCTGTCCTGTTATTTAACCCATAACTGGAAGGAATAGACAGATTCGAAAATCTATTTGAATTCTTTCAATCGATACGATTCACGTGACATTACAGATATTTCAACTTCAAAAATAACATTACGTGATATTATACACATTAGAAAATCAATGAAAAAACACTTCATATCTTGCAATCAAAAAATTTGAAATACATTGCAGCGTTGTTAACAATCACTAAAAAGACTTTGTTCTTGACAACGATTGGAGAGAGTCGAAAGTTCAAAACTTTTGACAACACACGTGGACTGTGGACGGCTGCTTCACGCGTTTACTTCGAAGATACGGAAATTAACCCTTCAAGTAGAAAATTAATGTTAAAGTTATTTAAAATTGAAAATTAAAGCGGTTGCTGTCTTCGGCATGTTGGATGTGGCATGTCCTGTCTTCAGTCATTTATTTCGTAATATACAATTGACACACCGAATGCATCTCTACGGAATATCTAGCCCCAAAAAATCATTGCCAGTAATAAATAAGGATAGCCATTTTAGAGTTATATGCTTACGGTATATCACGTTGAATACACCTGTTCTCGTTCGATCACCGAAGTTAAGCAACGTTGAGCCTGGTCAGTACTTAGATGGGTGACCGCTTGGGAATACCAGGTGCTATAAGCGTTTAGTGAGGGAGGTGCGGTCATATCACGCTGAATACACCGGTTCTAGCTCGTTCAGCTAAATTAAGCAACGTTGAGCCTGGTCAATACTTAGATGGGTGACCGCTTAGGAATACGAGGCGCTGTAAGCGTTCAGTGATGGATGTGCGTTGTGGTGCAGTGAATATCGGCTTGGAAAGAGAAATCAGTGAGCCGAGTTCGAATTCTAGTTGAGTACCCTGCATTCACTTAAGCACTGGATAAAGTATTAATCCGTCACTTCCCTCCAGTTATGGGTTAAATAACAGGATGGGGCCTGGGGGCAACCCATCTGGTGTTGGTGTCACAATAAAAAACCTTTGGTAGCCCCTGGCGAAGCATCAAATATTCAGCTATTTTACAATATTATGAATTTCGCTACAAAAATAGCGCCAGTGTTCCAAATGCACAGGGAATACTGGAGGCGGTGTAGTGAGTTCTATCTCGGTCAATGGCCGCAAGACGACGAAGCGTCTTTTACTAATTGCTAAGCGCAGTATGGCTAGAAAGGTAAGGCGAAAGTAGGGATCAGAATTTGTCAGCACCAGATGGGGAGGGTAGAGGCCCATTCTATTTCGTTTGGTGTTGGGTGCCATATTAGCAATTCAAGATACTTCTGCTAACCTTGCTCATTTATGGTGTACGAGGTTGGGATGGAAAAAGTGGCGGGGCAGAGTTTAACTCCTCCCCCCCCCCGAGGTATGATTTAAGACGGCTGTAGTACAAACTATGATCGAATTTTGAAATATGCCACAGCCTTTCGTATTTAATGATCCGTACTTTCGCTACTTTTGTTTTCCAAATTTACTGATTTGAGTTGATATTAGGTTTAAGGGCTGAAAAGTAAGAATGTAAACGTGTGTCCGAATGAAAAGTAGAAGCTGAAAATAAGATTATGACTTATCGACTATCAGTAGTCCCACTATACCACCTTATGACAGTTCCACACATCTCCTTTGAATAACTGAATGGCAAAATGAAAAAAAAAATCTAACATGTTTCGTCTTTCAAAGGCATCAGACTAAAATAATGTTCCTATTGATGGCATTATATACACTCTAGGCCAAAAGTTTTGAGAAACATGGATTTAATAATTAGTAGGTTTCATACTTTCCTTGTTGTAATTAACTTCTACTAAACGCGGATGTTGAAATTATTCAACCCACCAGTGCATAACGTCCGTTTTTTTAAATATTTTTTTTTAAAGAGGTTAGCTAAAGTTTTAATCTTTTTTTAAGAGGGTTACCTAAAGTTTTAATCTTTTTTTAAGAGGGTTACCTAAAGTTTTAATCTTTTTTAAGAGTGTTATCTAAAATTTTAATCTTTTTTAAAAAGGGTTACCTAAAATTTGAAATCTACTAGCCTTAAGATTACCATTAGTCAAAAAAGTTAATTTTAAAGAAACTCTAAAATAGACTAAGATGCAATAAGTTAATTTCATTATTATTATTGAATATATGATAAAATCCCCTCAAATAAAAAAAATGGGTGCTACTATAGCGTGAGGTCTACCTTCCGTTTCGACTATAGCGTAAGGTCTACTACAGCATCGAACTATATAATATTAGATGTGTATACATATTTATTTAACCTAAAATTAATATATCTATATACTATTTATATTTAAGGTAAAGATATAAAAATAAACACACTATCAGATACAATACATATATTTATTTTAACGATAAACACTTCGTATATATTTTAGGAATGGCACGAATGGATCATTGGAATTTCTTTCCATCTTCCAACAAAAATGATCAAGATGTGCCTGAAACAGTTGACTCGTATTTTCTTGAGAAGCATCGTTTTACCATCAAACCACGTTCAGTCAATTGCCTGTGTGTGTGTGTGTGTGTACTCCTGTCGTTAGATGGCCACGTGAGAGTAGGGGCACAGTAGACCTAAGCGTTGCACCTGGATAGACGATATATTGAGGTCACGTCTATTGAACAGGTGAAGAGGCTCATCCCTTGTTCCCTGTTTAGTATGTGGTTTCCGGCTTTCTCTTTCCCAATCTTTTTAAACTTTTCTTTTTTCTTTTTTTTTCAATTGGAGTAGATAGACTTATCTATCACCCGGTTCACACTCCACCCACGTCTATTGAACAGGTGAAGAGGCTCATCCCTTGTTCCCTGTTTAGGATGTGGTTTCCGGCTTTCTCTTTTCCAATATTTTCACTCTTTTTTTCCTTTTTTTTTCAATTGGAGTAGATAGACTAAACTATCGCCCGGTTCACACTTCACCCACGTCTATTGAACAGGTGAAGTGGCTCATCCCTTTTTCCCTGTTTAGAACGTGGTTTCCGGCTTTCTCTTTTCCAATATTTTTTACTCTTACGTAGCCCCCTGCGCATCAGTGGCGTTTCCGCCTTGCTTGGGGTGATATGATTTAAAAAAAAAATCTTACGCTATAGCAGCACTAGAAAATCCCCCAGGCCCGAACTGAAATTAGTTTTGAAAAAAAAACGTTTTTAACTTTTGAGGCGATTCTTTGAAATTCCATATTTTTACCCTTTAGTGTAATTTGCATATTATCTGTAAAAAAAAAATGTATATGTGAACATTTACTGACTAAATACAATCAATTTGAGTATACCTACTCGTAAATACGTTTCATCTGCACTAAAATGATTCTTAGGCAAATAAAAAAAAGAAAAGAAAAAAGTCACGAACACGGAGAGACAAGCAGTCGACACTGCAGAGATAAAACGTGATATTAAAACAAGAAAGAAAAATGATCGACTCACCTTAACTTCAAATTTATATCCCATGATGGCCTACACAGGGTCCTTCTTCTCTTCCCTTTATCAAGCCGCGGAGTCTTGTCTTGTTTTCAATGATTTTTTTTCTTATAAGAGTCGACACCCTCGACAGTCAATATAAAATTAAAAAAAAAAAAATAAAGGTCAGGGAAAAGCCTACTCATATGAAATATTTACAGAGCGCTACGAGTCGAGATCCGGTTGATATGGTAGGAGAGACGAAACCGCTCGAAGGAGGACAGATATAATGTCTTAAATCGGCCATAAGTTCATTACTTTTTGATATCTCTAATGTTGTTTGTGATTGGAGACTATAACTTAAAACGGCGTGGTAAGCCCAGATATACAATTAAAAGAAGGGTGGGTGAAAGCTGAAGCAAAATTTGATTTGACCGTCTTATGAGAAGATTTCGACTAAGGAGGGGTATCAAAATCTCTCTTCGGCTGCTGCTGTTATTATTGTTGTTGCTGCGATTGCACGCCATTCATAACTTGTTACTATTACGGGAGATCAAGTGACCGCAAACCATCTTAAGATTCCGGCATGTTACGCGTCATTTTGAGTTTAGGGATAATATCGTCTGAATGGTTTCAATTCTTTCAAGATCTTTGCAAGGTTCTTCGGGACTTTTCCAAGTGCCCCAGTAATGGTAGGCACAAAAGTCATTTCATTTTTATTTTCTTCTTATTATTTTTTATTTTAAAAATATTTATTTTTGATCTTCATTTATTTTAGAATCTCATGACGGGTCATGACCTACGGCAATAGAAGGTTTATTATCATTACTATTATTATTATGTCATTTTTCATCATATTTCGATTTCTGCTTTGGTCTCACTACCAACCAAGTCTGCGGGGAGACCTAAGGCAGGTAGTGGCGTGTTGTTATGGCTCCATTTCATGTTTTTCTATCTTCCCTATCATCCCCAGCATTACATAGATAAAGTTTTCCTTAGTGTGTGGGCTGTACGTAATAAGACAATTATTATTATTATTATTATTATTATTATTATTATTATTCAATGTTTCATAGCAATCATAACTGATAGCTTTCATGATAGAGCAAATGATAGCCATATTCCAGCACTTTCCGCAGTATTCTAGCTAGTTCTTTAATCAGTTCATCCAAAGAAAAGCAATAATTCCACTAAAACACTAGAGATTATAATGAGTAAAAGAAAAGAAATTACAATAAACCAGAAACCCAATTCTAAACAGGAAACAAGAGATGAACCTCTGCCCCTGTTCCTATATGTGTATATATATATATATATAGCTCTACATGTTAAAGCTTCATTCCCCTTCTAACATGTAATAAGCACTTTCTAAATTAATATTTTGATTTGACCGTCTTATGCGAAGGAAGGCCATCATGGGATATAAATTTGAAGTTAAGGTGAGTCGATCTTTTTTTTTTTATTGTTTTAATAAAACAGGGGATAAGTGTAAGCTGTACCGACACCTATTGTTTTAATGCATTATTCTGGAGTGCTTTGATTTTTACTTGGAGTTCCAATTCTTCTAAGCATTTTGCAGGGTACTTTGTAGGTATTCCAAGCTTGCCGATATTGACGTTAGCTTTATGGTTCACAGTACGTTTCGTTATTATTTTGCGAACTTTCTAATATTTTTCCTGGCTTTGTTGTTTCTTTCGATAAAACTTTGTGGTCTTCTGTAAGAAGCTACATCCTCAAAAAGAAAGAACGAAAATATTAGTGTAAACTCAGACGAATAACAAAATGTAACCGCAATAAAAGAGGGAAATACACGCTTTCGGCCTGTGCTTTAGCCATTCTCAAGAATGTTGTAAAGTACTGGTCAAAAGCGGTTAGAACAATAAAAGCTATGAACAATTTTTACATTCTTTAGCTCTTGAAATACGTAAAAATGGTAGAATGTTGGAAGAACTCAATAAAAGATTGATTAAATCATCCTTTCTAGTCGTATTCAAAGAAAGATGCTGCCCAAATATCAGTCAGTTACGTGATACACGCTTGGGCGATCATGTCTCGAAATAGACATGACTGACTGGGCAGAACATTATCCCGCAGTAGGTTGCCATTGCTTTCTGTGGTAGACTGGCTGCCAACCAAGGCTATAGAACCCAATCTGTCCTGTTATTTAACCCATAACTGGAAGGAAGAGACGGACTAATACCTTTCCCAAGGGTATTTGCGCGTAAGTGAATACAATGGATTCAACTGGAATTCGAACTCGGCTACCCGGCTTCTCGTTCCGAGCCGATATCCACTGTACCACAACGCACATCCATATACTAAAAAGTTATAGATCAAATTTAGATTATACTTGTAAATAGTTGTATTAGAAAGTGCTCATTACATGTTAGAAGGGAAATGAAGCATTAACATGTAGAGCTAATATATATATATATATATATTTTTGAGTTGTGTTAATGTTTAGCGCTAAGATTGTTGTTTTTTTTTTCAGTAGTTTAACTGAGGGAAAGTATTTTCGTTAACAGGTTTTTTTATCGTAAAGTGCTCGATATCGGAGTAGAAATAGAGTGTTTTATTAGTTTAATGTAGAGAAGTTTGTCACTTAACTGAGCAGGTCTTGCCGACTTTGAAGTTTCATAAGGACTCCATTTTGATGTAGTTACTCGTCAGGACTAAGTTTTCGATCTGATATATACACCAAGAAAACAACAGAAGTAAACTACAGATCATCGAGACAATATTCATTAAAAAACTTGAGCCATCAATTAACAGAATCAGCTATGAATACTGTAGTAATATTCTAATTTTTTTTTAAAAAAAAGAACAGTTTTTTATGCTTTAACACGTGTATGACCATGACATTACAACATAAAAACAATTACATTATGGATAATTTTCACGTTCTAATGAAGCAAATAAGCAATTTGTCAATCTTTACATTTGAAGCAAGAAAAAATTTACAGTTATTTCTAGCAACACAGTTTTGCGGTTATTGTTTGTTACCACAACTTACACCCCTGAAAATGATCTTGGGAGGAGATTGAAAGTACTTGGGAACATCGAGAAATTGATAATAAAATTATCAGTTAAAGTTACAGCGTATTTCTTACATCTTTCAATTATAATACTCGATAGATTATCCGTGAGTAGGAACGGATTTTATTAAAAACAAGCAGACACAATGTTGGCAATTTATTTTATCTGATATGCCTAAAAGAAAGTTAGCTGCCTAAATGCACAATATATATATATATATATATGTGTGTGTGCGTGTGTGTGAATCTTTCTGCTCTGCTCCATCTTTAGAAGAGCCAGATCAGACCCCAAACGGAATACTGCCGACATTTATTACCTGAAGATGCCACGTTCTCACATTCCAACTTTGGTAGAAGTCGGCTTACTGATTCATCACATTGAAACACAGGTTCCCGTACGATCATCAACGTTAAGCAACATCAAGCCCTAGATGTGTAACCGGTTACGAATACTAGCTGTTCTAAGATTTGATGTACACGTGGTGTAATGGAAAATAGCTCAGAAATGTTATTTTCATATGGATATCATGCATGTCGTTTTCAGAAATGTCTTAACTGTAAGTTATATACACCCTTGTGCAAATTAATTGAAAGTGAATAGTCTTCTTAGGATCTTTCACAATTTCCCTGATCAAGTATACGTCGTCTCTTGGCGTTGTTTTTCTCTCCCGACCGTAGTTTTCTTTCCTTTTTTAACTGATGGATCCAGTTTGTCTCTTCATCTTGATGACAGGACTGATAGCTGAAAGGTTGGCACCAACAATATCAGCGATCTCTCTGTAAAGCTTGCGAGTCTGTTTGTGCAGATTTACAAGTTGCTTAACGTTGATGATCGTACGGGAACCTGTGTTTCAATGTGATGAATCAGTAAGCTGACATAATTTTAGCGTCGACTCATTCTCAAGTCAACAGCCACACTCTCTTTGTCAACTCCTTCCGAGCAAAGAGGAACTCAAACGTGGCTCTGCTGAAGGGTAGAGTCATGTTTAAGGTGAATATACAAGAGCCCGACCCAGCCTTAAGCTGTGTTTACGGGATAATTTTGGCTGAGCTTAGAATCTTTACTTTAATTGACCTTGTGTCGCATCCGCCTTGGTGGGAAGCTGGTAAATACCAGTGTCGACTCATTTTCATTTCAGCCGCCACACTCGCTTGATCGACTCTCTGCCTTTGAGCGGAGAGGAACATAAACAAGGCTCCGCCGAAAGGTAAAGTCTTGTCTGAGATAAACAGAAAAGAGCCCGACCCAAACTTAAGCTATGTGTACGGGATATTTTTGGCTGAACTCTTAAGTTCAGAAAACCCACTTTAATTGACCTTCTGTCGCATTCATCTTGGTGCGAAGGTAGTAAATATCATTTTCGAGTCAACTGCCACATTCTCTTGGTCAACTCTCTGCTTCCGAGCGGAGAGGTACCCAGACGAGACTGCGTCGAAGGGTAGAGTCTCGTCTGGGGTGAACAGACAAGAGCCCGACCCAGCCTTAATCTGGGTCTACGGAATATTTTTGGCTGAAGGTAGTAAATACCAGTGTCGACTCATTCTCGAGTCAACTGCCAGAATCTCTTGGTCAACTCTCTACTTCCGAGCGGAGAGGGAACAGACAAAACTCTGCCGAATTCTGTTGATCTTTTGAAATGATTTGTGAGCGTGTTTGTGGTTGCCAACACTGTTTATTTATAGATACGTAATTTAGAATAAAGCTCATTTCGTCTTTTTGCCTTGATAAAGTCCATCACAGGACGAAACGCGTGGGCGATTTAAAATACAGTTTTCCTTTTGTCTTTATTTTATTTAACCATATATATATATATATATATATATATATTACAGTTGGTGACGACTTATTTCCCACCTTACAACCACTCTCTTAGAAACAAAACGCTACAACACTTTCACTTCTCTATCAATACGTCCATGGAAAAGTGGTCAGACGAACTTCATTCCTTAGTTCCACCAATTCTAACATTCAGGGCTAGGGCCCAGCACACGACGCGCATTGTAGCAATTTACATTCCCTATGTATTCTATTAGTGAGTCGTATATTCTACCCGAGCAGATTCTCCCTGCGTACTGCTCTGTGGAACCGACTCCCAAGAGAATATTTTCCCCATCACTTCAATATTAACCTGTTCTAGTCTAGGCTTAACCGTTATCTTTCCCACATATCTGTAGAATCTGTGCCTCTTACTCTGTAACCGTTTGCTTCGAGTGGCTTTTGGGCCTTGTACAGGGTGAATATTCAAATTCCAAGCATCTCTTGTTCGTGCGCATGCGTAGTTAGCGTCAATAATCCGAGGAAGTTCTAAGGGATAAAACGCGTTGCAAGAAAACCTTTTCCAATTTATCATATATTTTTCTCCAGTGTTGTTCTTGATATATAAAAATCTATCGTTATCTCATATATATGTCGGTTCTCCGTCTAGGACCAGGAAATTTTCCCGTCTGAAACAATCCTGCACATATATAAATATACCATCCGCCCGTGCATTGAATACTGCTGCCATATAAGGTCGGGTGCTTCTGCCATCCACCTAGGTGTCCTTGACAAAATACAACGGAGAATCTGTAATGTGATAAATCCCGACTTGGCATCTCAGATACAGTCACTTTCTCACCGGCGCAATGTGGCTTCCCTGTGTCTCTTCCACAAATACTTTCACGTCTTCTGCTCCAATGAACTTAGCTCACTGGTGCCCCCTATATATACATTTACTCGAGTCACAAGATTAGCAACTTTTACTGTGAAACTAATAAATTGTAAAAGCAGATTCTACTCCAGTCGCTTCTTTTCTCGCACTTCCCGCCTGTGGAATTCCCTTTAATTTATTTACTTCCCCGACAGCTACAATCTCCAAGAATTTAAATGTAAAGTCAATAGTCATCTCCTATCTCACTAACTTGCATCCTCTCTCTCATGATTCTTTCTCCGTCCATTCCATTCTCATTAGTATTCTTATCCTTCGCATACCTACTTCCTGACATCCCCTATAACCTGTCACTCTTTCTCATATTTTTTCACAGATGTAACCTTCTGCAAAATAGTGGCAGTAAAATGCCTTGCTTGGGGTAATATATATATATATATATATATATATATATATATATATATATATATATTAGCAATTTGGAAAACTGTGGGAAACCAATTTGCTGACAGTCAGTGGAATATATTTAAGTGATATTGGTATTGTAAAACAAAGGAGAGTAATTTAAGGTAGAGTATATAAAGAAATAATAAAGAGCCTCAGAGTTTATTTATAAATACAAAGTATTTCTGAAATACACTATATTTGGTAAGGTCAAAATACAGGATGTGGATTCTTTTCATTAGTCCTAGAATTGACTTAGCACCTAGCGAGAAGTAGAGATTTTCCTTGCTAGCAGATGACCTAAAATATAATAAGGAAATTTTCTCATTTACTGTACACTCTCTGTCACTGACAAATAGTGAGCAACATTTCCCAGTTGGAAGCAATGAAATTTGCTCGATACAGATTCCACTGTACTGAGACACTTATTATTACAAGAAAACGTTTCTTATGGTGAAAAGATGGCTTTTGATTTTCGGTAAGAAAATGACGGGGAAAAAAGGGAAAATTTTTAGGAACTACAACGGCTAGTAAATTTTGGAGAGCCATGATCGCTCGCGTCCTGAAGAGATATACAGCTCAAAAGAAAAAGGAGATGATATATGCTTAATGAATACGGAGGTACGGATGAATAAACTATCGATTAAATTTACTGATGCACCCCAGGCTTCCGTGTATCCATGATTAACATAATTAAGCTTATCAATTCGAAGGCTTGCATGCAAGTTTCAAATCGATTAACTGATCAATTATATTCTCTTTGAGTTTTCCTTTGTCCTTTTCTCCGCGTTTTTGTTCAAATTGTTGCTATCACCAGAGAAGGGCTTATTTATAAGTTCGTTTGTTGATCATTAGCTTTTGATAACCGTTCGAAATATATACTGAAGAAAGATTCCACGTGTGATCTCCGGCAGTTTTAGCGTGTTCACTGATAAATATTCTGATCTTTTTATTAAAAAAATACCCGTTATTAAGCCGATTTTTCGACAGGGTTAAACAAGTTATCAAGGGTTCGGTTCAAAATTCCTAGCACCTAAAGAAGGCCGGAGCGTACAACGGCCGAAACGTCGTAAAAATGGCAACGAAGATGTAAGCTATTAGAACTTGGTAACTTCCCATTACCAAGTCCAGAGGAAATTTTTACGAAGTTATGAGGTTGATTTTTTTTTTAGATCTATCTGAAGCGTATTTACCAATACAGGGTGAAAATGAATTTTTAGAGTTAACTGTTACCAGCAGTATAGCCCGGCTTTGCTCGGGTGTAATGAAAGTTTTCAAACTAATCCATGGTCTTGGAGCTCAGACTCTTTGGACGTTGGCACGAAAGACTAAAAAGCAATAGTTGTTTCCAGTTAAAGCAAAACCGTAGACTGAAAGAAAAATGAATGGATGGAAGTCAAATTTTGATTTCCTGGTATCGATATCAAATAAGTTTTTTTCGTCGTAAACTGAATTTTGAAGGCTAAATAAGACCTCTGAATAAATGGTATCATGGCTGAGACTAAGAACTACAATTATACATACTTAGAGCCAAACCCCAAGCAAAAAATTAAATAAAAGGGCTGAAAAAATACAGACATACATGCAGATATACAGACACACACACAAACATCTTGCGCTTTATATATATATATATATTATCGATTTTCTGCACTATTGTAAGAAACTTGAAACTTGAAACTTCTGAATATCGTTTCTTATGTCTTTGTCTATGAGTGTATCAAATTTGACTAAAATCTGACCACTCCTTCTATAACCCGATTTTTTCAATTATCGATTTTCGATATTTATCGGGGGTACCTCGACACAAAACTTAGCTAAGAACATTCGCAGACGCTTATAGTACAACTGTATAAATTTTCAACAAAATCGGTTCAGCCGTTTCGGAGTCTATAGGTAACGGACATACACAGACACAGACACAGACACACACAGACAAAGTTCCATTTTAAATAAGTTTAGATAAATACGTATAAGAGAGTGTATAAATTCAAACGATTTCCTCTTGGCATAAAAGTGGTTCTAACTATATTTCAACAAACTATAAATACCATCTTTGCAGATTGAGATTTCGCAGTTGCTTCTCTGGATTATATATTAATTAAAAGTATAAGGAACAACAGGTCGGTAATGTGAAAACCTTTTTAAAAATATACAAAACTACGAATTCAAGCTCAGTGAGAAAATGCGAATGGTTTTTACATAAAATTAAGTACCTAGAACAACTTATTGATAAAAATGGTCGTCAACTAGATACGTCGTGTACAATTAAGAATATGCCACTGTCAACAAAGGTGATCAGGTTGCAATTTTTCTGGAACTAGAAAATTACTATCAAGTTTATGTACTAATATGCAGAATTTGAGCGCTCCACTAAAATATCTACTTAAAAAGTAAAATGGAACTGGATTCTTTAGTGTCAGAAGGCGTTCGAAGGAATAAAAAATACTAACGTCTGACTTATCAATAAAGCACTATGATCCAAAAGTAGTGGCTTTAGATGTTAGTGATTACGATATAGGTGCAGTGATTTTACATAAATACGATTGCGGTTATACGAGAGCCTTCGTATATACTTCACGTTCGCTACTACTAGCAGAAAAAATTCATGATATAAAAGACAACTGAAGGAAAGTAAGAAAGACCGCAATCCAGACTTGAAAGCTTACCCGCGATGTGACGGTGTACTGATGCTCGCTCAAAAAGTTTTAATACCAAGTATATTACAAAAGCAAATATTAAATTATTTTCAAAGCGTACATCCGGGGATTTCAAGAATTAAATCTTTTATGAAAAGCTTTGAATATTAGATCAAAATGAATCAAGACATTGAAAACGTAGTAAAGACCTGCAGAGGTTGTGCTCTGGCAGTAAAAATTACCTTCCACGAAAATACAAACTTGGCCAAAGACAGATACTCCGTGATAAAGACTGCACATAAATTTTGCAGGTTGAATAAATGAATCACATTATTAGTAGTGGTTAGCTTTACTACGTGGGCTGAAATACGTAAGTGCAAAAAACCAACTTTTTCGGTGACAGTGAATTTTTTATACGAAATTATTGCAAAATATGGCATTCCAGATACCATAGTGTCAGATAACGGTACACAATTCAGGAATTTGAAGACTTTTCTAAAATGTTCTCCACTGAACATATTTGAATCCTGCTGTATCATCCAAGGTTAAACGGACAAGCTGAACGCATTGTGGGTGCTTTCACGAGACCTTTGAAAAAAATAAGTCATGAAAAAGTGGATGAAGATGCACTACAAAAATGTTTGAGAGTTTAGCGTATGAGGCCAAATTCTAATGAACATTCAGACATCTCACCGGCAGAATTAATGTTCGTAAGAAGAATTAAATCGGTGCTCGACAAGATGTTACCAAGTAGAAAAAGCACAAGAACGAATAACAAAAAGAACATTAAATTTTTCAATAATAGCGAAAAAGAGTTTTTCAGAGTAAATAAAGATGGAAAAGAAATATAGGAAGACAGGGTAATATTATCACGAATCGGAAAAATTATATACATGGCAATATGAAAAATGGGAACACAAATGATATACTCAGCTGAAGAAAAGGTTTATGGAAGAAAAGCACTAATTATTTGAAAAAAACTATGAAAGTGTTGCATGATATTTTTGATGTTCCAGCACCCCAAGAAGTCGTTGAACGTGCAAGGACGATTTCCAGTAGAAGAAAAACAAACAGAAAAACTGAAAGTTGATCCGAAACGGGAAACATCCAAAGTTAAGTTCATTGATGAACTTGTAAGAAAGAGGATGTGGTGATCTAATAAATGAAAGATAAAATGAAATATTTATTAACAAAAGAAATCTCAAAAAAGTAGAATGTTGTGGGTTAAATGACACAACCCCGCTGGTTCAAATAGATTAGGCTAGAGGCTTAAATAAAGATCTCCTGTGAATGAGATAACTAGATGGAGTCAGTCTTCACAACATTTCTTACAGACGTCAAGATGAGTGCCTAAAAAGACTTTATATAATAACAGCTGAAAGTAAGTTATAATACGTTTTCATTTAACACATCTTCTGTTCGTGATATTCTCGACATTCCCGGAAGACCTACGTTCCTGTCGAAGTGTAAAATGTTGCTACTCCCTGGTCAATACTCGGCTATTCCAGTCACCGTATGCCGAATGCAGGCTTAAGTCAGTAATCCCGGTTTCGATAGAAGCAAAGAAGAGAAGAGTATACTGGCTTGCTATGTGATGTCAGGTCTTCAATATGGCATTAAATCCTGGACAATCTCATCAAAGATGAAGGAAAAACTTGAAGCAACTGAAATGTTGTTCTACAGAAGGATCCTGCGTATATCATGGATTGAACACGTGAGCAATGATGAGGTTTTGGAAATGATGGAAACGAAAATGAAATTAGTACTGAGCACTAGGAAGAGGCAGTTAAAGTCCCTGGGACATGCAATGAAGAAGGAGGGCTTAAAGAATCTGATACTAACAGGCCAGATAGAGGAGAAGAGAGACAGGGAGAAGCAGCGTGTAACATACTTGAGGGGTCTGAGTAGATGGATGGCAGAGCGGGGTTTGGGTGGTGTAACAGGAGAAAGAGTGCTAAGAACCACCAGGGATAGGGAGACGTGGAAGACCATGATCGCCAACGACCTGAAAGGACATGGCACAGAGAAGAAGAAGGATTCTTAAATTGGGCGTGATTATTTTAGTCGTTCTTTACCTCCACCAGTTTGTGTCGTCATCGAGTGGGAATCAGTGCACTAGCTGGGATGAATTATGCAGCCTTTATTTTTATGCACTCCTGCCGGCCATCTACATCCGGAAAGCAAGGCCTCTGATAAGGAGATTAGCAGTTTTGAGTAGCGTTGAACCATTTCTTAATTGTGGTTGTTCCCAGGTTAACACAACTCGGAATTGTTGAAATTGTTAGGGTCGCAGCTACTTAACACGA
The DNA here is from genome assembly GCA_037127315.1 of Ascarosepion bandense. NCBI lineage: Eukaryota > Metazoa > Mollusca > Cephalopoda > Sepiida > Sepiidae > Ascarosepion > Ascarosepion bandense. The sequence continues at coordinate 5,254,020 of JBBBDQ010000423.1, read as the reverse complement.
CTAGCAGAACCTATAATGATTTAATACAAATGCAAATTGAAGACACCAAGATCCTTTTACCGCCCCCTTTTTAACCCTCTAGGGCCTTTCGTATCATATTTGATACAGTATGAAAACAAGCCTTGAAAGAAATATTTTCCTGAAAAATTTTTTAAGGGAAATATTTTATAAATTTCAAATGAAAGCAGTACTGACTGCTCAGTCAATGAATCCCAAATGTTTCCTTATAGGGAAATACCAAATGTTTCCTTATAGGGAAATACTGTATCAAATATGATACGCATGGCCCTAGAGGGTTAACACGACTAGCAGAACCTATAATGATTTAATACAAATGCAAATTGAAGACACCAAGATCTTTTACCCCCTCCCCCTTTTTAAAAAATGGAGAAACCGAAAACAAAAATTAAAACAAAAATTAAAATAAGAAAGTATAAAAATACATTTTTGTAGTAAAAATACCAGCAATAAATTTTTATAGCTAAATGACCAACAATACACATTTGTAGTCAAATTACTAGTAATACATTTAAAGAAATCACTAACAATACATTTTTATAGTAAAATGATCAACTATAAATTTTCATAGTGAAATGACTAACTACATTTTATAGTGTGTTGTATTGCAGTGGATATCTGCTCGGAAGTAGACATCGGGGAACCGAGTTCGAATTTCAGTTGAATTCCTTGCATTTACTTACACGCAAATAACATTTGGAAAAGTATTAGTCCGTCTCTTTCCTCCTGTTATGGGTTAAATAACAGGACAGATTAAATTTTACTGAAGGATAATTTTCTGCCCAGTCAGTCATGTCTCGAAAGAGTCATGATCGACAAAGCGTGTATCACGTATGGCACTTAACTGACTGACATTTTATAGAAAATTGACCAACGATAGATTTTTATAGTAAAATACCCAAGAATACATTTTTATAGTATAATGATCAGAATACATTATCATATTAAAATTACCAACTTCTTCTTCTTCTTCTTCATGCGCCGTGTCCCTTCAGGACGTGGGCGATCATGGACTTTTATTTGGCTCTGTCTCTAGTCACAATCACAATTCTTCCTCTTGGTATCTCTCCCAAACTCCGCTCTGTTATCCATTTGCTTAAGTCTATCAAGTAGGTCTCATGCTTCTTTCCCTTGTCTCTTTCCCTCTATCCGTCTTGTGAATATTAAGTTTTCCAGGCTTTCCTTCCTCATTACAATTCTCAGAAACATTAAGTATGAGTTTTCTCCTCATTTCCATCCTCCCCAACACCTCGTCGTTAGCCACGTAATCAGTCCATGGTATCCTCAGCATCATTTTCTAAAACCACATTTCTGCCGCCGCAAGCCTTTCCTTCATCCTTTAGGTGATCGTCCAACATTCGTTGCAACACAGAAGGACAGAAATTACACAGTGACAACAATACATTTTTATAGTAAAATGACGACCGATAATGTTTAAAAGTAAAATGACCGATTATACATTTTCATAGTAAACTAATAACAATACAGTCTTATTGCATAATGACCAGCAGTTTCATAGCCAAATTACAATCAATACATTTTATAGTTAAATTGAAGACATGGCAAACATTATAAAAAAATATACAAGAACACAATGTACTATGATTAATCTAATTCATTTTTACGAGAAACGACTTTTCACTCTACGTTTGATTTTGTGAAATTATTTGTTGAAAAATGCAGCTTAGCAATTATGATTTAATCATGAAATAATGTCATTCTTTGTAATAATTACAAAATTTTCACATTTAGAATTTAGTCTTAAATAACCTATATGTTTAATATACCGTCCTACAAAATCAACAAAAATATAACAGCAGGCTGTGATTTTCCTGTTCCAGATGATGCTTCAATTCTAGTGACTTCTTTAATTCAGGCGACCTTCCTGAAAAACGGAGAATTTTCGACAAAATGAAAAAAAATCCTTTGATAAAACCATTCTAGGCCCAGATGATGCTTCAATTCTAGTGACTTCTTTAATTCAGGCGACCTTCCTGAAAAACGGAGAATTTTCGACAAAATGAAAAAAAAAATCCTTTGATAAAACCATTCTAGGCCCAGATGATGCTTCAATTCTAGTGACTTCTTTAATTCAGGCGACCTTCCTGAAAAACGGAGAATTTTCGACAAAATGAAAAAAAAATCCTTTGATAAAGCTATCAAACCATTCTAGGCCCAGTTGATGCTTCGATGCTAGTGACTTTCCTAATTCGAGTGACATTCCTGAAGAGCTGAGAATTTCCAACCAAATGAACAAACCCCTTGGATAATGCTATTAAACCATTTATTAGTGATGAGCATATAAGTTGTAACGATCACAATTACGCGGTTAGACTTCACTAGGTTCTCTGCTTTCTTTGAAACTTTCCTTGGGCGATATCTAATAATTAAAATGCGGGGGTGTTGCCAACTTAGCTGCATATTGAATTCCGACGAAAATGGATGGCAATATTGTCTCAGAAACTGCTTAGTGTAAACTGGCGTGAGGGTGTGTGTGTGTGTGTGCTTATAAAAATAACTGCTCGGAAGAAGATTTTGAATAAGTAGACACTATACAAGATGAATTTTTTTTTTACACCTTTGTGTAAATTAATTGAAACAAAACGAATAATGTCTCCCCAGGAGCTTTCATACATTCTCAAAGCAAACAAAACTGGAGAAATAAGTAAGCCTAACAACTGCTCACAAGAAGGACCTCCAATCAGTGGTTAAATGGGGCCAAACGCGGCTTGTAAAATGTAACTCATCTCAAATAGAACTGCTTGCTATCAACATGGTTTATGCTAATCACGAAGAGAGAAATACTGTACGCCTTCTTGAGCCCGCGCTCTACATGGAGTGGCGCGACTAGATCGCATCAATTGTTACTACACCCCTGTGCAAATTAATTAAAACAAAGTGAGTAATGTCTTTCTAAGATCTTTCACACTTTCCATGATCCCGTATACGTCGTCTTTTGGCGTTGTTTTTCTCTTCCGAACGCATTTTCCTTTACGTTTTGGACTGATGCATCTAGTTTGTTTCTTTGTTTTGATAATACGATTGACAGTTGAAAGGCTGACACCAACAGTATCCGAAATCTCTCTGAAAGGCTTGCCAGTGTGTTCGTGCAGCGATACAATTTTCATACGCTTCTTTGGAGTAACGTTTATTGCAGACAATGGCCGTAGGATAACTAATCGACAATCAGGACAATAGTGTTTTGGCGTGATAAAAATCTGACGCGATCTCGGATGACGCAATATATTTCAAAGGCAAATTTTCCTATACCCCGAAAACAGATTCATATTACTGCACACTATTGCAAATGGCCTAAACCGAGGGAAATATAGAAATCGATTACACCCTGCCACTCCAGTGGGTCTAAAACTGACTGTATCGTAAAAGAAATGAAAACTGAAGCAGTTGTTTCAATTAATTTGCTCAAGGATGTAATGTAGTGCTTAATTAATCAAAATGAGCCCTGGTAAATTTCATATGACTCCTCCAACCGTATTTATTGCCGAGAAGCTACTCGAAGATCTTTTCGTTAAAAATGAACGTAATTCCTGCAGGGTTAACCTACCCTGCAGGAATTCGAAAAGTTTGGACAATTTTGGCAAATATTTTAATTGCATTATCACGATTTCTTCGAAGCTCTGTGGCTAGGCAAGGGATTTGAGTTCTATTGGATTTTACTGAATCATATTTGGTTTATTTTAGGTTCAAATCTTATTGATGCATTCCTCATAATTATTTTATAGATTTCAATCATTATTTTAAACCAAACTTTTTCCATCTGTTTCCAACCCGATTAATCACTCCCCCATCTTTTTCTCCGTCTGATATCTTTACTCCTTCGTTCAGAATTACTACAACCTTGATATCTAATCTCTCCTCTGGCTAAGCTCTATCTGCTCGGGGCTTACGGCCATATCATGTTGAATATACAGGTTCTCGCTCGATCACTGAAGTTAAGCAATGTTGAGCCTGGTCAGTACTTAGATGGGTGACCGCTTGGGAATACGAGGTGCTGTAAGCGTTTAGTGATGGATGTGCGTGCTTACGGCCTATCATGTTGAATACACCGGTTCTCGCTCGATCACCGAAGTTAAGCAATGTTGAGCCTGGTCAGTACTTAGATGGGTGACCGCTTGGGAATACGAGGTGCTGTAAGCGTTTAGTGATGGATGTGCGTGCTTACGGCCTATCATGTTGAATACACCGGTTCTCGCTCGATCACCGAAGTTAAGCAATGTTGAGCCTGGTCAGTACTTAGATGGGTGACCGCTTGGGAATACTAGGTGCTGTAAGCGTTTAGTGACGGATGTGAGTTGTGGTGCAGTGGATATCGGCTCGGAAAGAGAAATCGGTGAGCCGAGTTCGAATTCTAGTTGAATACTCTGCATTCAATTAAGCACTAGTAACCTTGGGAAAGGTATTAATCCGTCGCTTCCTCCAGTAATGGGTTAAATAACAGGGTAGGACTTGGGGACCCTGCCCTTAAAAACAAATCCCAATGTATCTTGATACTCGAAAAAGAAAAATTATTACTAGACACAAAACTTATATAAAAAAAACAACAATAAATTGTTGAAAGAAAAAGATATTACCAGCAATAAATAAAATAAAATAAAATTTATTTGGCAATAAATGACCCGCCGAGGTTGATATGCCATAAAAACAAAATTATCTGCTCGGTGGTGTGTGTGTGAAGGGGGAACTGTCTGGTCACCTTCAATGCTCCGAAAACTAAAATTATGTCTATCATCACGGAACGAACCCTGAAGTTTCGCCTATCACGATAAACGGGTGTTCTTTTATTGATGCCTCGTACCCTTTTGTGTTTTTACTTTTAAAATTCTCAACAGAGGCTAAAAGCGTTGACACGGCCCTGTGGTTGATGAGGTATTTTCCACCCAATAATCATTTTTCAGCAAATTAAACGTTTCAGACTTTTCGCTGCTTTATTGCTATTTCAGGATTCAGATGAACTACATTTATTAGTCCCAACAGTTCCAACCCTTCTTGCCATGACCCGCCATGCTACGCACACTAGAGCGGAGCACTTTCATTTTTTTCTTATGACATCCACCCCGGCAGCTCTGTATTCAATCTCATTTCCCCCGGCTGATTGTGGAGCTGATCGCTTCGACCCATATCTTGTCTCAACCCCACGTATTTCTTTTTTTTTATAGCTATAATTATAAAATAATTATAATTACCTTCCCGGACCAATGTAAACTGCAAATTAATTCTTCTCAAAATGCAGACACGAAAATAAATTTTTACTACGTTACTTAAAAGTCGAAAACTAAAAAAATGAATACCTTATAAAATACCGCCGTGAAAAGTGCAAATACATTCACTCTATACAACGCAGATAATGCTACATACTTTTAGACAAAGTCAATACATGTACAGTTATACGTACTAAGACGTACGAAAACCTTTAGTAGTGGTCGGTCAAGAGTACTCCGGAATATACAGGGTGTGATGGATAAATTGTCGTCTAAATTATGCAAAAATGAAAATAACACTGACATCTCATTTTAACAGATATATTTACCAAAATTACATACAAATATCACGAAATACTAAGAAGTAAATTTATTCAATAAAATCGCCATTAGTTTCAACAACTGGATCCAGAAGAACTTGAAAGTTGGTAAATACTGCCATAATCCTTGCCGTCAGTTCATCTTTGGTATTAAAGGAAATTTTGTTGGTCTCTCGCTCAACTGCGTCTCACATAATAATCAAAGGGGGTTGCATTCTGCGGCGTTAGATGGCCAGATGTAAGTGGTGATGTGGTTGAAGAAATTGTCTGAGAGCCATAGCTGTGTTCTCTTGCTTGTTTGGCATGGTGCAGAATCCTGTTACCAGACATAGAGCCTTTCAGCAGCCATGCTCTTGACACAGGCCAGCACTAAATCCTCAAAACACTTGATATAGATCTCTGTGTTCAGTCTGAAGTCATGTGGGAAGATGAATGGAGGCATAACCTTGTTTATGTTTGTACTCAAATTGTCTGAAATGAATTAATGGTAATAAAGTAGCGATTTAGACGAATAAAACAATCAACTGAAAAAACAACCCTAAAGAAAAAAGTTACAACTCAGAATATAGCAGTGAAATAAATGGCGGTTATTTGAAGAATCAATTTATCTGCAAACAAGAAAATACGCATTTATACCTTCTTTAAAACATTGTTTGGCAAAACTCTTCCTAAAATACAAATATACGGTAGCGGAGGAATACTCAGTACTATTTCTCTAACCGAATAGAGAGATTTTGATTTTTAAAAACTATTTCGCCCAAAGCGATTTGATAATACACGAAGACAGTGAAAAACTTTACTCGAGGTGGGTATTGAGGAAAAGGACAGAAAAAGGATCGGGTCCAGAAAGACAGAGGATGATGATTGGCGTTGCATTTAAATTTTTGAAGATTGTAATTGACAGGGAAGCAAGAAATCGGAAGGTAATTTCCACAGGTGAGAAGTGCGAAAAAAGAAACTATTAAAATAGAAGTGAGGGTTGCAGTTAACTACTTTATCGGTGAGACCAAGCTGTCACTCTATTCAGTCAGTTAAGTGCTATACGTTATACACGCTTTGGGCGATTATGTCTCGAAAGAGACATGACTGATTGGGCAAAAGATTATCCCGCAGTAGGTTGCCATTGCTTTCTACGGTAGACTGCTTGCCAGCCAAGGCTACAGACCCCAATCTGTCCTATTATTTAAGCCATAACTGGAGGAAAGAAACGGATTAATACCTTTCCCAAGGGTATTTGCGCGTAAGTGAATGCAAGGAATTCAACTGGAATTCGGCACTCCGATTTGTCGTTCCGAGTCGATATCCATTGCACCACAACGGACATCCTCTGTTACCAGGCTTAAAATCTTGTAGTCGAAGCACTAGTGGAAACAGCTCATAAGAACTGTTGTCATGAAAATATTTGTAGAAAAGACAGTGGGAACACTTTACGATAAAAAAAAAACAAACTTTCTTGCCATAATACCTTTAATCAGTAAAACTACTCAAAACAAAAACAACAATCTTAGCACTAAACATTATCAAAACTCAACACTATATATGTATATACATATATAATATTTCACGTCAAGCATGTTAGAGAATATTAAAAAAACAACAACAATAAAATAGAAAGGATAATAAAAGAATAAGAATTAAGAAGACGGAAGATAACGTTTCACATTGCATTTAAACTTTTGAAGATCTAAGTTTAACTGAGAATCAAGGAGTCTGAAGAGACCTCCATAAGCGAAAATTGCGATAGAAGAAAATATTAGCAAAGGAATTACGGTCATATTTAGCGATTTCACCAGTAAAGTAATGAAACCTGGACTCTAATCTAGTACTACGCTTAAAGGCATACAGTTTAGGTGCTATATGGAATGGCTCATCAGAACGATTACCATAAAAGACTTTTTCGAAAAGGCACAGGGAAACTACATTCAGTCAGTTAAGTGCCATGCGCAATACACGCTTTGGGCGATCATGTCTCGAAAGAGACATGGCTGACTGGGCAGAAGATTATCCCGCAGTAGGTTGCCATTGCTTTCTGCGGTAGACTGGTTGCCGACCAAGGCTATAGAACACAATCTGTCCTATTATTTAATCCATAACTGGAGGGAAGAGACGGGTTAATACCTTTCCCAAGGGTATTTGCGCGTAAGTGAATGCAAGGAATTCAACTGGAATTCGAACTCGGTTCCTCCGATTTCTTATTCCAAGCCGATATCCACTGCGCCACAACGCACATCCTGAAACTACATTACGGTGGTAATTAATATTTATATATATCCGGCCGCGCGCCGATAGCTTAGGTGTAGGCTCTCTGACAGATACCAAATTGGTCGAGTTTCAATCTCGGATGGAAGCAGTCGGATATCTGGCAACACTGTTGAGCTGCGAAACAGGCTTGTATATGGAAGACATATATATATATATATATATATATATATATATATATATATATCGGGTGCATCAAAGTATTTTTAAAAACTTGGGGCGTTCCACACACCAACACAAGAAGAAAAGTTCGTATAAAGCTATGTTTACAAATCCTTCGTTTTTTATTTATTAAATTTACAGTAAGTTTACGCTAGATGGCATTTGTAGCCATATAGATGAAATTACATTTGTCATTCGTGTACATTTTTGGCTAGTTTGTCTTCAAACTTTAACGCGTATAGTAGTGGGTTAACTGAGAAATGTACCGTATAACAATTCATATTGTGAGCAAGCAGATTTAATTTTTACATACAGCTGCGCAAACTGTAATGGACGCGAGGCTGCACGGCTGTATCAGATTACGTTTCCAGACCGAAGGCAGCCAAGTCATTCAGTCTTTGCCGCTGTTTATCGTTGCGTTGCTGAGACAGGAGCCGTGGTACCGCAAACTATGAATCGAGAAAAACCACGACTCTCTCATACGCCTGACCACGAAGTAAACATTCTACTGTCTGTTGGTGACAATCCAGGTACCAGCACACGTCAAATGGCTCTAGCATGTGATACGTATCAGAATAACGTATGAAGGATACTTTACAGTCGGCTACTGTATCCGTATCATTTACGATGTGTGCAGCCTCTTTCTCGCTCTGATCATTCACCACGAGAGAACATTTGCCAGTGGTTTATTGCATAAAATGCCTATCCATTGTTTGTCTCTTCAGTATTGCTTGCGGATGAGAAAACATTAACGCGCGAGATGGAATTGTCGTGTCCCCTTGATGATCACTTTGAGATTGGAGAAAAGAAAAAAAAATAACACAGAACAAGATAAGGTGAATAGGAATATTGTTCCAGGACGGCGAGATCCTTCGGTGAAACTGTGTTGTAAGCAAATAACATTGTGGTGTTGAAACAGCCACTATTTGTAATACCACAACTTTCGAATGAGAAAAAAAAATGCAATGTTTGCAGTAAGCTAAGATTACATTTGTATACTCTAAAGATCTCATGTTTAGATGAAAACACAACCCGCCTATCCCACTTTAACCCATAACTAGCATAACACACCCAGTCACATTACTTTCAGACTGACTTGGTATATATATATATATATATATATATATATATATATGTGTGTGTGTGTGTGTGTGTGTGTGTGTGTGTGTGTGTATTAGTTCCAGTTATGGGCAAATAGTCGACCCCGAAAAAAGTAAACAGTACATTTTTTGTAATAAAATAACAAACAATACATTTTTTATAAAAATTACCAGCAATACATTGTTACAGCAAAATGACTAACCATAAATTTTCATAGTCAAATGACCAACAATAGATTTTTATATCAAAATGACAATCAATAAAACACTAAAATAGTATAAAAAACATATTTTTGTAGAAAAATTAAAATTGTCCATTTTATTATTTCCTACAAACTTCTTTTTTTTATATGCCTTGTCTTTTCATGACGTAGGCGATCATGGCCTTCCACGTCTCCTTATCCCTGGTGGCACTTAGCACGCTTTCTTCTGTTACACTACGCAATACCCGTTCTGCCATCCACCTGCTCAGGCCCGTCAAGTACGTTACACGCTGTTTTCCCCTGTCACTTCTTCTTTCTATCTGCCCTGTTAGTATCAGATTCTCCAAGCCCTCCTTCCTCATTGCATGTACCAAGAACTTTAGCTGTCTCTGTCTGATGCTCAGTATACGTCTAAAACATATGTTTACCCTGGACTTATGTACAAAATATCTGTAGTTGAAGGCATACAATTACGTTTAAAATATATTTAGTCGAAACCATTAACAATGATTTCAAATTGTTTAGATTTTGGTATTAAATAACCCATAGAGGTGTTGATATGCCACAGAACAAAATCATCAAAATTTGTTAATTTTTTCTTATTTATTTATTCATTTAGATATTTTGTAGATTTAAACTTTTTAGGAGGCTTATTTATCTTATTTACTTTCTTTGAAAAAAGTATTAGTTTTGTTTGATGCATATTACATTATTTGTATTGTACAGGTGCGATGGGTAATTTGTCGGCATTTTATATTTTTAATTTCACGCATGTTCGTTGTTGTGTTTTTAATTTTTTTGGAATGCGTATTATAGTATGGTCAGATGTGCATCGTCTGTGAGAAAAACCGCGCCATGATACAATTCACATCAGCATAAGTTTTCAAACGGCTTGCTGTACTGTTTGGCATTCGCACCAGAAGCTTCAATACGAACATTTCAGAGTGTTTGCATATCAATCCGACGACAGTGGAGAGGATTCAAACTCACCATTTGCATTGATATCCTGATGATGTCTAATGAAAGTTGATTTTCTTCCAAAATATTAAAAAAATATTTTTAAAAAATATTTTAAAAAATTCGGATACAGCCACTTTCTCACCGTCGCAATGTGGCTTCCTTGTGTCTCTTCTACAAATACTTTCACGGTTTCTGCTCCGATGAACTTAGTTCCCTGGTGCCCCCTATTCATATATTTACTCGAGCCACAAGATTAGCAACTATTTCCCACCCTTTTACTGTGAAGGCAATCAATTGTAAACGCAAATTCTACTCCATAAGCTTCTTTTCTCGCACTTCCCGTCTGTGAAATTCCCTTCCATTTACTTGCTTTCCCGACAGCTATAATCTCCAAGAATTTAAATGTAAAGTCAATAGTCATTTCCTATTTCACTAACCTTCATCCTCTCTCTCATGCTCCTTTCTTCGTCCACTCCACTCTCATCAGTATTCTCATCCTTCTCTTACCTACTTCCTGACACCCCCATAACCAGTCACTCTTTCTCATAACTTTCCTCCTGTAACATCCTGCAAAACAGTGGCAATATGATTATAAAAAAATGAACTCTGGACAATTTCTGACAGAAATTTCTTCTTATTTGAAAAGAATTTTTCGCAATTCGGAAATGTCTATCAATAAAATTAATCGACACAAAATGTCTGTTCTCTTTAATAAAATTAGAATTAAATAAAATTCTCAGGCTAAATGGTCAAACACAATATATATATATATATAGTGCGCGACTTCTCACGGACACCATGTATATATATATAAACGTTGTCCCGTCCATATATAAATATATATATATATATATATATATATATATATATATATATATATTAATACCGATTCATTAGATAATATCGACAAGTTCATCTATTTTATTTATTTTGTAAGATCCGTTCGTATGATCTGATTAGCTTGATAGTGTTGTCATAGAAAGACGACAAGAAATCGCAATAATTGTTGATTTTTTTATCAGGTCTGAGCTTTCGGCTTACATAAGCCATTATCAAAGGATGAACATTTAATGTTCAGTGAACATAGAACATTTAAATTGTTATTAACAGAATGGAGTTATACAGAGAAAATTAGACAGGTCCATTTTTTGTGTCGCACATGGCTGTAGGCCGAGAAGGAATGGTGGTAGTGGGTTTTTTGTTCAATTGAGTGTATAGTGGCATGAGGGATTGGTCTGGGAACTGCTGCTACTTTGGTGTAGGGGGTAAGTATAATAACTATGACCTCTCCCGTCGATTATAAGCATTGAAGTATGTTAGTAGAGGTGTCGAAATTTATTTTATTTAGGCTAGGTTTAAACTGTTTGATGTAGATAGCTTCTAGAATTTTAAGTTTTCGTTTATTATTTTCTTGTCTAAGTATATGCGTATTTTCAACAAATGTTTTCCTAAGAAGTGTGTGTTGATAGCCGTGGTGTTTTAAATGTCGGAATATGTTAGAATTTTCATTTAAGTGCAATGTAAGTCTCCGCGAAAGCGAGTTAGTCGTATGTCCAACGTAGGTATTATTTAGTTTGTTAGAGATACATTCTCAAAAGGGGCATTTGAATTTATACACTACATTGTTTTTTTGCAAATCGCTAACGGTGGGGGAGGAGTCGTTGCGGACGATTGAGTTGGATGTTGTGGATTTAGCGTAATATATGATGAATTTAATTCTTTTGTTGGGGTCTGAGAGATATTAGTGTTTATGAGTTTATGCGGCCTACAGCCATGTGCGACACAAAAAACGGACCTGTCTAATTTTCTCTGTATAACTCCATTCTGTTAATAATAATTTAAATGTTCTATGTTCACTGAACATTAAATGTTCATCCTTTGATAATGGCTTATGTAAGCCGAAAGCTCAGACCTGATAAAAAAATCAACAATTATTGCGATTTCTTGTCGTCTTTCTATGACAACACTATCAAGCTAATTAGATCATACGAACGGATCTTACACAAAATAAATAGACAGAACTTGTCTATATTATTCAATGAAACCTGTATTAATGAAAAAATGCTGCCAAAATACACACAATATATATATATATATATATATATATATATATATATATATATATATAAAAGAACAGAATTCACACCACTTACTTGCTAACTAGGTTTCGACCACGCTGGTCTCTTCAAGCAAATATATAACAGGCCCAAGATACGAATACTGAACACAGAGAAACACACACAATCACACTTCTCTAAAAAATACCTAAAATTTATTTAACAATGAACATGTGTCTCCCTGGATCCGATCACAGATTTTACATTGCACACAATGATAAAACAGCCTTAAATACATTTACTGGATAATGTTTATTGTTCAGCCAACTACATATATCATAGTTTAAGTTACTCAAAATCAGAAAGAACTTTCAACTGTGTGTAGTGTATCGATATTAAAACCACATTTATATCAATATAACCCATACAGGCTTATACAACAGACCCAAAATCTCACCCATAAAATATTGTCCAGAATAGACCACCACCTCGCATCTCTCTCGCTATGCTACTGTATAAATCCGACTAATGTTTTCCTGTAAAAGAGTCACGTATAAACCTTGCCAATGTGTACACATTTAATCGAGTACCAACTTAACTAATTTTTACCTATAGCCACAAGTATAAGTCTGTTATTTACGCGTGGGCTTCAGTATAGACCCGACCAATGTCTATTTGTAGACTCGCATATAAATTCATCCAATATTTGCATATAAGCTCAAGTATCAACCCAAACAGTGTTTGTTTATGAACTCAAGTAAATTGTTTGTTTCTAGAGCAAAGCAAAGATCTGTTCTCAATTTGTTTATTGACTGTCGGAGAAATCCAGTCTCTTATATTTGACAGTACATAACTTCACATTGGTATCGTTAAAATGATCAAACTTAGATAAAAAAAACCCCCAAAAACGATTCCTTCGACTTGCAGTACTATTAAGTCTTTTGTCGCATACAACCCAAAGCATCAAACTGAAAACTTGAATCATGTTTTTAAAGATTCTCATCAGATCGAGACATTTATCTGGACATTATGCATGGCACCAAACCCGTTCAAAAATATTCAAATTGTCAGCTGTATAGAACGGCTTTCTAAGATTATTAGTCAAAAAAGCTTTCAATGACGGAACATTTTTGCTGTAAACTTGGACGTGCAGGTGGTGTAATGGATAATGGCTTGGAATTAATCAGTGGAGATCCAAGTTTCGATTCCCGTCGGATTCATTATATTTGCTTACGTGAAAATGCGATCAGAAAATCCACTCCCTCTCCACCAAGGTACGAGTTAATAAGTACGACTTAACAACGATTATCTAAAACAATTCAGACGATCTGAAACTTTTTCAAATTTTAAATAACCGTCAAAGGTTGATAAATTGTACAAAACATAGGAATTAATTGATTTTAACCCCTTATTGCTGATCAATTTTAACAAATCACCCAATAATATAAAATGATAAACAATTTTTTATACTAAGAACAAAGCTAAAAAAAAAACAAAAAAAACAAAAAACGAAACATTACAGTAAAATATTTTGTATTATTTCCAACTAGCAGTATAGACCGGCGTTGCTCGGGTGTAATGAAAGCTTTAAAACTAATGCTTGGTTCTGGAGCTCAGAATCTGGCACGAAAAACGTCGGCTGTTAAGACTAACTACAACTATACCTTAAAGCAAAACCCGAAGCAAAAACCAAAATAAAAGAGCTAAAAACCTGATTTTGATCAGACACGATAGAATATCGGGGTATCGATTTCCAATATCGAAGTGAAATAAGTCATCCAAAGGTTAAACTAACCTAAGTAAGTCCATGAAAATTTATCGTACCCATCGGCAGTAAAATTGGAGAAAATGAGCCATATTGATGGCTGAATATCGGTTTTTGATCAGATTCGATAGAATATCTGGGGTATCGATTTCTGATATCGGGGAAAATGAGTCGTCTGAGAAGATCTACTAATGTTTGTGAATAAAAACTATAATTTTACCAAGTTAGAGCAAATTCTGCAGCAAGAATCACGATAAAGGGCTGAAATCCTGATGTATTTCATGAAAAGACAGCTGATCTGATATCGGAGTATCGATTTCCAATATCGGGTGGAAATCGGTAAAAAATAAGTATCCCATGACCTGACTGGAAGCCTAAAGAATATTTGTGTGAAGTTCGGTGACAATCGGATAAAAATTGTGGATGTGTATGAAGGACAGACAGACAGACAGACAGACAGACATCTTGTCTTTTATATATATATATATAGATAACACTAGGAAAAAAGAACAAAAAATAAACAAAAAATAAACGAATTTTTCTGATAAAGTTCCAGAGTTTAAGGAAAATGTTTTCAGTGACAAGAGGAAGCGCATAGTGTAAAATTAGATACCTTGATGGCTGACCGCTTAGCTAATATAAGCTTTGATGTGCGGGTGGTGTAATGGATAATGGTTGGGAATAGTTAACTAGAGAGCTGAGTTTCAATTCCTTATTGATTCATTATATTCATTATATTCACTTACAGACAAAATCCTGAGGAAATGTATGAATCCACCTATTCTCTCCCAGCCATGGGTTAATTAGTAATACTTGTATTACTAAATCATTACATTCTAAAAAAATAAATTCTTATATTTTAAAATATTCTCAGGCTCTAAATAACTTGCAAAGTTATAAATCGTACAAAACAAATCAATCTGTTTTAATCCCATAATGCATCAACAATTTTAACAAAGCAGTCAACAATATAAATCAATAGACGAAAGTCGTATAGGAAAATGAGAGCTATAAAGGAAAAAGAAAGTCATATAGGAAGATGAGAGCTACAAAGAAAAAAAATAATACAAAAGATAAAAAGAGCTAATTTTCTAAGCTCAGCATAGTTGCATCACAAGGCCGAAAGTATGGGGAACTCAGTGAGGATCGAACTCACTACTCAGTTAAAATGCTTCTAGTGAGACAAGCTTGCTAACAATTACACCACGTTGAAGTGCCCGCAACAAAGAGTCAGGTTATAGTTTGAAATATCAAAACCTTTTATTTAGATTAGGTTAACAGAACAATTTATATCAATCAGATATTAAATATTAATTAAGGTAGCAGTAAAAATTAATAGTGTTAGTAGCTGTTTCCTCATAAGGAAGCCAATTGCAATAAAACTCATTTTAATAAGCAGAATTACTAAAACTAATTTTTATACAACGACAAGGATTACAGCCGAGAAAATACTGGATTGTCATATAAAATTTGTTCATTTTTAAAAAATTTGTTTCAATTTATTCATTCCCAATTTTGAGGAGGAACACTGCAAAGTCGTCAATTTTTATGGTAAAAGTAGTTCTCGAAGATAACCTGAAATTCAATATGAGGCGGGGTAAATTTTTAAACACCTTCTATTTCAGGAAATGACAGCTAAAGTTCCTGGGACATGTAATGAGAAAGGAGGGCTTGGAGAATTTGATACTCACAGGTCAGCTAGAGAGAAAGAGTGGGGAAAGCAGCGGGTAACAAAATTGACGGGCCTGAGCAGGTGGATGGCAGAGCGGTGTAACAAGAGAAAAAATGCTAAGAACCATCAGGATTAGGAAGACGTGGAAGGCCATGATCGCTTATGTCCTGAAAGAACATAGAAGGAGAAAAGTGGGAAAAGAAGTGTGCGCGTATTTGTTTTTCCAAGGGCATTTGCAAGAAAATGAAGGAAACGAATTCGACAGGAGTTTGAACGCGACCAAGCAATTTTTCTTCGTGAGCCGCTAACCATTGCACCACATGCACACCCGCATTAGGATTTCATGAAGCGAGGTAAATTTTTAAACATCAAAATCCTTAATTTTAGCATGAAACTGTTAAGCTGCTACTCTTTTTGTAACAACGCCAAAACAAAACTGCTCGCCATTAACCATATGAAAGACGCCTTTCTGCTTTCCATCAACACTGCAGATACTAACCTCAGGAGAGTAACGCGTTACGCCTTCTCGGGATAACGTTCTCTGTTGACATGAAGTGAAAAAAATTTACTGAATTTTGCTGTCAGTGATTATTTTACGAGGAAGGAGCTTGGTTGCCCCCACTTTTATAAACTTCAAACATTTCTAAAGATGATCAATCTCTGATTTTGATAAGATTTGATCCTCAGCACTTTTCCCTCTGCGTTTTCTTTTTCATTCAGTTTTTTAAGGACACATACAAGGAACAGTTTGAAAGAAAAACAAACAAAATAAAACAACCAGACATGTTTTTAGGGAGAGAACGAGACTTAAATAGTCATATTTTCATGTCAATTAGAAATAATGTCCCCAACTTGATATATAGATACATAAGCAGTCAGTGATTTATGGCCGAGCGGAAAAAATGGTCAGTAATTACGCTGGTTCAGTTTGCACCCTCTTCTCAGAAAAAAACTCGGCCCATCAAATGCCCCCTCCAGTTTCATAGTACCACAATCGCCACTGCTTGGTATGTTCGCTGCGAGGGAAGTTGATTCACTGTGCCGTGCGAGAAAATTTATCTCTCTAGAATTTATCTTACACATCTATAAGTCTACTATTCGTCCATGCTTCGAATATTGCTTCCGCGTATGATTAGGTACTTCTGCTTTATATATAGATAGATTTTTGATAAAATCTAAAGATGAATTTGCACTCTTATTGGCCCTGACCTGACATCTCAGCTTCAGTCCCTTTCCAACAGCAGTAAATTTGAAATGATTGTTAATATTCAAAGCAGTTTGATTTTTAACACCTAATATCCACAGTGGATGTAGGCGTCGGTTAGTTCGAATGACTTGACCCAAAGTGTTTGAATTCAATACCTGCTACAGCAATGGTTAGTTAAAGGGGTTAGTTAGAGTTGAGTTAAAGGGAGATAACTACATGGTATCTGGAAGTAGCATCGAATATGGAATGAAAATGATACACCTCTGTGATCGAAGTTGTTTGGTTCAAAATTCCTGAAGAAGGCTGGAGCGTACAACGGCCGAAACGTCGTAAGCATAGCAATAAAGATGAGGACAACAGTCCGAGCATTGTAAATAATGTTGATTTTTAAAATTTATTTTCATACCGAACCTGGGAGTAGTTAAGGCTATATAGAGACTTAATGTATTATGGTGGCTATAACAAGAATCTAATATTTTGGCATAAGATTAAGATAAGTCTTGCGCTATCCTCTCCTTTTGGCCTTATGCCAAATTTTTCTATTTTCAAACTAAATATTAATTTTCATAATGATAGCCAGACTTTATGATTTTAAGCGCAATACTAGATTGGCAGCACGGTTACATCATTTTACAGTTGAAATGGCAAGATATAGCCGAAACCGTTCTATGCTAACAGTACTTCCTACTTTTGGAACTCTCTTACTGTTTCTTGCTTTCCAACCTACTTTTGTTGACCCCAAAAACCGTGATTTAGCTTAAAAATGTGAGGCAGATTAAATTTTAACGTAAACCTCATATTTCTTTCCAATTAGAAGCATATTCAGTAGCTTAACGTTTCTCAATTCGTTTTATACCGAACATTTCTAAACGTATTTTTTGAAGCGACACAAGTCGGCCGCCTTACACGAGTCTGATTTAAATTTATAAC
The DNA here is from genome assembly GCA_037127315.1 of Ascarosepion bandense. Taxonomy (NCBI): domain Eukaryota; kingdom Metazoa; phylum Mollusca; class Cephalopoda; order Sepiida; family Sepiidae; genus Ascarosepion; species Ascarosepion bandense. Next base: position 5,236,148 of record JBBBDQ010000423.1, on the reverse strand, counting down.
AGCTTTCGAATTTGAGCTTAGCCTTGACACTAAAATATTTTGGAACATCGTTTGCAAAAGATAAATGTGGGTCATTTATTTATATCAACATAAACAAGTTAATAAAATGTTTATATGATGACGTGCAGGTAGCTAACATATCTTATTTTACAAGAAAACTTTTATGTAAGGTGCATTCTCTTTCACATCCTTTATACACGCGTATTACACATATGCACACACCACACAATACCACACACGCACTACGTACACACACCACGTACACATACTTAAATACACTACACCGAAGTACGAATGCAAATACATACTCAATACACATTTCCTCTTTTTCTTTTATACTTTGAGTCTTTTCAAAACGTAGGCGATCATGGCTCTCCCCATCTTTCTCTTCCTTGTAGCTTTTAATATGTTTGGTGTTTTTGTCATTTCTCTCAGAAATGTTTTGGAACGTATTCTTGGCCATCTCAATACGTCTTCGGATTTCAGTGTTACACTTTCAACCCTCTTTTAGAACTCTTCCCAGGTATCTAAATTGATTGATGTACTTGCTTTATTTTAACATCCCAGACCTGTAATTTGCATTTTAGGTTCTTAACTTTGATAATGTCCATTCATACTGTCTTGTAGTTTAAGCTTTGTCTTTTATTCTCACTTTTCTTTGCTACCTACTGCAGGAGGTCTTGTAGTTTCTTTTTCGTGTCTTCAGTCCAGACTGTATCATCTTCAGATTTTGTACTGTTGAGAGTGTGGTCGCAAATGATGAATCCTGGCAGGATTTCTAGTTCTCTTGGAATTGCCTCGCTGTATAGGTTGAATAAATCTAGCGAGAAGACCCATCCTTGTCTTACACATCTTTCTATTTTTGTATATTTGCTGAACTGATTTTCTGTCGGTATTCAGACAGTTTGCTGCCATTGTAGAGTCTTGATTTTTTTAATCTGCTTCCCGAATAATTCAAGGTTGCTAAGCAGATCTAACAAATCTTTGTTGCCTACTTTATCAAACGCTTTTCTTCTTCTTCTTCTTCTTCTTCTTCTTCTTCTTCTTCTTCTTCTTCTTCTTCTTCTATGTGCCTTGTCCTTTTAGGCGATCATGGCCTTCCACGTCTCCCTATCTCTGGTGGCTCTGAGCAAACTTTCTCCTGTAACACCACGTAACCCCCATTCTGTCATCAGCCTGCTCAGGCCCTTCAAATATATTATCCGCTGCTTTCCTCTGTATCTCCTTCCCTCTATCTGGCCTGTTAGTATCAGATTCTCCAAGCCCTCCTTCCTCATTGCATATCCCAGGAACTTTAGTTGTGTCTTTCTGATGCTCAATACTAATTTTCTTTTTGTTTCCATCCTTTCCAAAAACTCATCATTGACGTCTTAGTACTTTACTCAGCTTCTGGAACGCGTCCTTCGCCATGCCAATTCGCCTTCGGATCTTTGAGTCACATTTTCTGTCTTCCGTTAGAACACTTCGCAGGTATTTAAATTTTTGTACCTGCTCGATTTTAGTATCAGGTATATAGGGTTCCTTGTTCCAGTGTCTTTGAGGAACCCGCACAGTTCTTTTCCTATCTCTGGCCTGATTCTGCTTCTCGCTCTATTCATTAGGATTTGGATAATCAGTTTTGAGCTATGACTCATTAAGGTGATAGTTCGGTGGAGTTCGCACTCGTTTACACCTGGCTTCTTCGGCAGTGCTATGAAAATTGACTTGTTTAGGTCGTCTGGTGTTACACCACTATTATAAATTTCATTTATTATTTCCGTAATTTTCTCTATGCCGAATTCTTCCAGGGCTGTCAGCATCTCTATTATAATGCCGTCTGTACCAGATGTTTTGTTTTGGCCGTTGCAGCTTCCACTTCAGACTTCAATATTACCGGTCCGTCCTCATCTTTGTGTATTATCGGTTGCTCCCTCTTGTCGTGGAAAATATCTTTTATATATTCTTCCCATCGCTGGAGTATTTCCTCTTTCTCCAATATTATCTTTCAATCCGAAGGATTTTATACATCTTGTTGAGGAGTAGATTTTTTGTCCTGTCAGTTCTCTTATTTCTATATGCATGTCTGCTTTATTAGTCCTGCTCAATCTCTCTACCTCTGCACATTTGTCGTTGAGCCATTCCTCTTTAGCCTATCCGCATTTGTTCCTTAGTTCCTTGTGTAGTTTCCTGTATTCCACTCCATGTCCTGGCATCATTTTCTGTCTCCTTTGCATCATGCCAAGAATTTCTTCAGTCATCCACTCGTTTTTTTTCTTCTGCGTCTGATTTCCTTTGGGGCCATGTTGTTTACTGATGTCACAATCGCTTCCTTTAGCGAGTCCCATTTCGAGTGTCCTTTTCTAATTTGTTCTTCGTATTTGTTTTTCAAGTTGTTAGTGTATTCTTTCTGCAGGATGAGGTTTTTCACAAGGGTGTTGCATTTCAGTTTTGGTGCCATACTAGGCTTCTTCATTCTCCGGAGATTCACGCTTATTTTGCAGATGACTGAGACGTGGTCGCTTCCACAGTCGGCGCCTGGATAGGCTTTGCATTGAACCACTGCGTTTCTGAATCTCCTGTTTATGGTTTTGTAGTCTATTTGGTTTTTTGTTTCGCCTCCTGGGTTTCTCCATGTCCATAGACCTCGTGGATGTTATTGAAACCAGGTGTTAGTTATTTAGTTAGTTAGGTCATTTGCTGTGCACCATTGGACCCATTTTTTTCGTTGTTCATTGCGGATTCTTAATCCAAAGTTGCCGGTCGTCTCTCCTTCCCTCTCTTTACTTTCCTTGGCATTCAAGTCCCCCATTATGATTGTAATTTCTTGGCTTCTGCACTGAGCCTTGGCATTGTCCAGTATGGAGTAGAATGATTCTATTTTTTCCTTAGTGCTTAGCGTTGTTGTTGCATAAACTACTATAATAGATATGTTGAAGGATCTTCTCAGTTTAACCACGAAGACACTCTCGGAAAGCTGGCAGTATCCCAGAACGCATTCTTTCGTTTCTTTGTCCAGTATTAAGCTACCTCCTTTTTCATTATTTTTGCCTCCTGTGTAAATTAACCTGTGGTTGTCGCTGTTGAAGTCTCTATTGTTAGACCATCTGGTTTCACATATGCCCAGTATATTGCTTTTCAGTCTGTCCATCTCTTGTTTGACATTCTCTAGTTGACCACAGTTGTTAAGCGTCCTGACATTCCATGTCCCGATGGTAATTCTTTCTTTGTTGCGCACAGTCGCAGGGTAACGATCCAGAGACACCTGTTGCTCATGTGGTTCCTTCCCGGGTGAGGGACAAATTTTGGAAAAAAGTGTCCCCTTTACGCCGTTGCTGCTAACAGTTGCTAGAAGACGGTCAGGTGACATCTGTTGCCAATGCTGATTCTTACAGAGCGAGGAGTTACTTCTTTTGGAATTAACCTTCTTCACGTTGTTGGGTTTCATATATTTATTGTGAAAAGCCATGATTGAGCTCGCGGGTATAGATAGTAGAGTGGTATCCCGCTGCCTTCTCCACGGTGATTTATTGAGACACCACATCTAGTTAGCTGGCCGTTGATTCCTTAAGAAATTTTACACCCTTTTTAGGTTTAATTTTTAGTCTACCGGGTTGCTAACATCCCGTTAAAAAATAAATAAATAAATATATAAAGAAATAATAATAATAGAATAAAATAAAAAAGGGAAAAAGAGACCAGGTAAGAACGGGGTGGGTGGGCGAGAGAATAAATTTTAAATATTTACTTAAGTTAAACGACTAGTCATGTAGAGGAAGATAATGTCAATTCCTCAGAGTAGCTTTTCATTACCAGTAGACAGAAAAAGCTTGAAATTTTGTTCGAATTTTCGTAATTTTCAAAGACAAATCTTCACTGACTTGCTTTGGATAACTTCACCGGCCACTCTTTAGTTTAGGAACACGGACCAAGAGAAACAGAGCGACAAGTTGGTGGGGGCTTAAAAATAGAACGCTATTCAATATTTTACATTGGGGAAAAACTCATCAAATTAACATTAATTTATTTCTTTTTATAAACTATTGAGAAAAATAAATAAATATCTAAAAGAATGATTTTAAGACAAAACACTGAACATGGGTGATACGAAAAAAATTTTTTTACTAGTCTCAACTACCAAAAGGCAAGAACGTCTGCAAAACCGGCAGGCAAAACGATTGAAATTTCTTTGAATTTTCAAAGGCAGACCTTCACCGACTTGTTTTTTGGATAACTTCAGAACGGTCAGTATTGAGAAACAGATATTTCGTACTAATTCATCTTCCACTATTTAGTGTTTGGGCTATATTTGTCGGGTGTCTTGGGTATGTAAATTAGAAAGCAAGCCCAATGATACCTGATATCATTAGAAAACAAAATTAATTGTAACTCACATACTCGGATGATCCGCTAACCTTCACAGTTAGTGGATAAATTCTCATTCACCACAATCAGGAAATACCCTGTGTTAATGAGGAGGATTCTACATGAACCGCTACATTGTATATATTTTCGAGTCGTGTTAATGGGGTGGGAAAAGTACTATTAAGTTACAAGTCCGCATACCTACTTCCATGCAGAACATCCTGCTAGGGAGCCTATTAACCAGAGTGAAACTTACGGACAGTGAATTTTATTTTTTTCTTCTGGTTCTTTGGCGGTCAAAGGCTAGCTAAATGACTGTCTTTAGGGACAAATTTAGGACAAGGTGAGGTTGGGTGTTGCGGGGTGGGGGGTCAGCTAACCAAAGGCAGTAAGTACTGTGACCAGAATTAACTTAGAAGTTTTTTTGGAATTTTAAAATATTTGCAAAAGTTTCCGCCATTGTTATAGGAAGAATCAAATATTGCTGTTACAAAGTGCGACATTACATTGAAGAAGAATTAAAGTTCAATAGAATTAAGGACATGTATACCAAAAGACACATTCAGCAGTAGTAATTATAACGAGGGCGATAATACAATTGACCTTCTTTCAAGGCTTGTTTTCATACTGTATCAAATATGATACGAATGGCCCTAGAGGGTTAATATTTCCTGTCCATCAGTATTTCCAGTTGTTTTCTTTCGTCGTGAGAGAAATTACCGATGTATTTGTTCCATGTTTATTTCCTTTTATATTAACGCTGCGTCCTTGAATTTGATAAGAATGTCTTTTGTCCTGTTAGTTCTCTTATCTTTTATGCATATCTCCATTATCTGTGATACTCACTCTCTCCATTTCTGCACATTTTTGTTGAACCATTCTGTTTTAGCTTATCTGCAATAGTTCCTTATTTCTTTCTCTAATTTTTTGCATTCCGTTCCATGTCTTGGCATTGTTTTCTGTCTCCTTTGCACTGACTCATGTCGATAATCTCATTTGTTCTTTCTTCTTCACAATATTCTTTTGGGATGATGTCGTTTGAAGATGTTAGTAAAGATGTTACAACCATTTCGAGTTTATATTTCCATTTTGTCCCTCGAGTTTTCTTTTCACATTGTTCGTATATTTTCTCTTCGGGTCAAGTTTGTTTAGTAGCCTGCTGTATTGCATTTTGGGTGTTGCATTAGGTTTCGTCAGTTTTCGTAGTTTAATTCTTACTTTACATATAACATGGAGGTGGTTGCTTCCTCAGCCAGCACTTGAATTTTTTCTGCAGTGAACAATTGCATTATTGAATCTCTTGTTGATAGCTATATAGTCCATTTGGTTTTTAGTTTCTCCTCCTGTGTTCTCCATACCCATAACCGTTTTGAATGTTCTTGGAAATAAGTGTTGCATCAGTTCGACCAGGATAAGGTATCAGTTCCGAGGAATTTTATCCCTTTTACGCCGTTTATGTTAACAGTCACTGGATGACGGTTAGGTGACACCTATTGCACATGTCGCTCCTTACTGTGCAAGGAATTAATTCGCATCGACTTACTTTCTAGATATTAATAATGGGGTGGTTTCCCGTTGTCTTCTCTCCAACGATTTATTGAGACACCGCCTCTAACTGGACGTTGACTCATCGAGAGTTCTTCTGCCCTTTGCTATGTCGTATTTTTTATTATAATTGGGTTGCTAAGAACACGCCTGACTCGCAAGAACATGGAGTCGGATCAGTCAGTTAAGTGCCATACGTGATACACGCATTGGGCGATCATGTCTCGAAAGAAACATGAATGACTGGGCGCAAGATTATCCCGCAGTAGGTTGCATTTGATTTCTACGGTGGACTGGTTGCGAGCCAAGACTACAGAATCTGTCCTATTATTTAACCCATAACTGGAGGGAAGAGACGGTTTAATACATTTCCGAATGATATTTGTGCGAAAGTGAACGCGAGGAATTCAACTGGAATTCGAACTCGGCCCCTCGATTTGTCGTTCCGAATCTGGTAGCTGGTTTAATAGCCTACACACCAAGGAAAGAAGAGAATAAAATTGTTATCAATTTTTAACTTATCTTATTCTTTTATGTGCTGTCCCCTTTCAGAACGTAGGTGATCATGGCTCCCCACTTCTTCCTATTCCTTGTAGCTCTTTACAGTCTTTCTCTTGTTACTCCTCCCAATTCCTGCTCTTCTCTATATTTGCTCAGGCCCGCCAAAAAGGTCACGCGTTTTCCCCTGCCTATCTTTCCCTCTATCTCTCTTGTGTGTATCAGATTCTCCAAGTCATCCTTCCTCATTTCATGCCTCAGAAACTTCAGTTGCCTTTCGCTGATGTTAAACATCAATTTCCATCCGCCGAAACCTCATCGCCGCTCACATGTTCCGTTTTATGATATTCTCAGCATCCTTCCGTAGAACCACATTTCAGTTGCTTCAAGTTTTTCCTTAATCTTTGATTGTTTGTTTGTTAGTTTTTCTTTTATGGCATATCACCCCCAATGGGTTATTTAATGCCAACAATATTTTTACAATAGATTTATATGAATAGAATGTACTTTCTTTGTAAAGTGGGTTTCGTTGAGAGTCAGATGTATTGCTAGTAATATTTTTTCCTTCGTGTATTTTTGTTGGTAACGTTTTTCCTTCAAAAACATTTCATTGGTAATATTTTTCATAGAAAAAAGATTTGTTGGTAATATTTTCATTTAAAAAAGTTTTGTTGGTAAATACTTTCATAGTATTTTGATCTCGGTTTGGGAGTTAACTATTTACCCATAGCTGGGACTCTAACAGGTGCTACCACTCCGGGTTAGAGTGGACCTGGGAACAACTCCCAATCAGAGGCCTTGCTGCTGGATGCAGTTTACGGTCCATCTTTCATGTGATTGTCTAGCATTCGCCGTCATATTGAAGAACAGACATCACATAACAATCCAGTACTCTATTCTTTGTTTCCAGCGAAATTTTCATGCCTCTCAATACTTTAGTCTCAGTGATTACCAGTGGTCAGATATCGAGACAACTATTTAACGACAAACGGAATGAGACTGTCGGATTTCTGTTTAATAAGAGCGTTTTCTTTCTTATTTTGATATTCTTCCTAATGTTTTGTGATTTCATGTGATCCGTTGCGCTTCCATATTGTTGCATTGATTGGGTTTATTTGAGTACAATTCTTTTTGATTGGTAGATCGAAATAGCAACAAAATAATAGTGGTACGGTACTTTCAAGAGTGACGCATTGTTAAATGAATGAACAGTTTAAATTATTAAAACATGCTGCACAATGATCCAATTATTCGTTTGTGGAGACGTTCTGAAGCAAAATTTGACGTTAGAAAACGTTTGTTTCAAAATGGAGAAAACGCCTCAGGCGAATTTGCATTGAACTTGCAATGACCCGTGAATATAAAATGTAGACACCTATATATCTGCAATAACTGATAACATCTATCTATCTATCTATCTATCTATATATCTATCTATCTATCTATAATAACTGACAACATTTCCTTAAGTATCTCAATTAGAACTATCTATCAAACTATTAATAACGTTATATATCTTTCTCTCTTATTCTGTCTCTTCCTATATATATATATATATATTATTATTATTATTATTATTATTATTATGTTATGTTATGGACTCTCCCGTCGATTTTGACGTATGAGTGTCTAAATCAGTTAGACTGCCACACAGAATTGTTTTGAGTGGTGAAGGCTTGTGTAGCACAATCCACACTTTTTGGAACTGCTGATAGCAAACAATCGGTGCAAAAGTTCGCCACAGATCACATGAACAGCAGATCTCAGTTATTTAACCCATAACTAGAGGGAAGGGACGGATTAATACCTTTCCCAAGAGTACCAGCGCGTAAGTGAATGCAGAGTGTTCGACTGGAATCGGAACTCGGCTCACCGATTTCCCCCTTCCGAGCCGACATCCACTGCACCACAACGCACATCCGTCAATATATATATATATATATATATATATATATATATATATATATATATATATATATATATATAATAACTAGATATTCATCGTGAAAGATTTTTACGAAAGTATGTGTGTGATTTTATTGTCTTCATCCTTATCTATCTCCTCCAATATAATATAAATTGGCGTATAAAACGCATTTACGAGAATCAGTAATATGGTAATTAAATTGCAAAACTGAATCTGAAGTTTTAAATATTTTTAGCTATAAACCATCAACTGAGAAAATTCGTGGTTTTCTTCCTTTTTTCCTACAGAAAAGAGTAAATAGCTGCATAGTAAAAAAAAGTCTCTGTAGACTCGATGGAAATTCTAGAAACAATGAAACAACTTATCTTAGTGACAGGTCAGATGTTGCTATGAAAAAAAAAAAAGAAGTGAAAAAGAATTTTGTTTAATATCAGAAAACGTATAAAATTGCGAAAGCCTTTATATAAATCCTGATAATACCTACTGCTTGATGCCATCTGTATTTTACTGAAATGTCTGCAAAGTGGGTTCCCATAGTTCTGGCAAACTTTAAAAATGAGGAATGTGTTGTTGCAGATTATTTAAAATACATACAAAGATATACACACGCGCGTGCGCACTCACACACACACACACACACACACACACACACACACACACATATATATATATATATATATATATATATATCAGTCAGTTAAGTGTCCTACGTGATACACGCTTTGGGCGATTATGTCTCGAAAGAGACACCACTGACTGGGTAGTAGCTTGCCATTGCTTTCTGCGGTAGACTGGTTGACGGCTATAGAACCCAATCTGTCCTATTATTTAACTCATAACTGGAGAGAAGGGACGAATTAATACCTTTCCCAAGGGTATTTGTGCGTAAGGGAATTCAACTGGAATTCGAGTTCTAAGTCGATATCCACTGCACCACAACGCACATTATATATATATATATATATATATATATATATATATTAGTCATCCACATACAAGCCTGTTTCGCTGTATCACAGCTCATCAGTGTGGCTAGACACATCCATTTGCTTCTGGCCGGGATCGAAACTTGACCGATTTGGCTACCCCTAAGCCATAGGCGAATGGAACCAGAGAAGTGAAATTTTAACGTGTTGTATATAAGCAATGTATACACACGCCAGTCACCAAATGAACTCAATTCATTTCTGAAGAATAATGCATATTTTTAACTTTAGTGAAAGTTGTGATTGAGTTTACTGCCAAGATGATAGCAGTTTGATTTATAGTGACTCTATTATAGCGAGGTGATTTTAATATTGTCAGTTAAATAAAACTTTTGTTTTTGGGACCAAAATTTTCTTTAAGGGTTTCTTTAAATTATGTGTTCAAAATGTTTATTTTTATTTCACTGTGATTAGATAAGTGGCATTTAAGACGTCTACATCATAGAATGTACGTTGTGCTGCAGTGGATATCGGCGCAGAACGAGAAATTGTGCGTAATCCCTCCTCCAAAAATTTCACCAAAAATTCAAAGCAAACTACTCACCGTGTGCACTACCCAAACCCCATTTTATAATAGTAACATCTACATCCAAACGAACGGTGTCAGTATTAGAAACCTATTAGGTCCTACTTTCTAGACTTTTTACATATCCTACATAGACAACAAAGTGTTTGAAACAACCTATAAACCGGAGATTTTTAAAAGGTTTATTGACATTTCTAATATGATAAAAAATAGAGGCGAAATTGTAAACCTGAAATCAAATTTTTAAAATAACTCAACACAAAAACTGATCTATGAATTCATGAACATAAAAAAAAATCGTTTCTTGATGTTAATAAATGAAATCTATAACTGGTGTGATATAAGAAGACCTAAGCAGATCGCTTTTCTTAGCTCTGACTAAGAAGCCAATCACAAAGGAATGTAAAACTCCATCGAACAATCAGCTTTAATGAGTCACATAAAACTAATCATCCGAATCTTGATGAATAGAGCGCACAGCAAAATTTAGGCCACAGATAAAACATTAATAGTGTGATTTCGTCAAGTATACTGGAATATATTGGTTATATTTAGAATGTTTTTCAAAAAGAACGATACAAATGAAGAAGGGCGTGTACCTGTGTTTCATAGACTACGAAAAGGCATTCGACAAAATACGCCACAAAGACCTGTTAAAAATGCTCAGCAATCTAAACATATTTGAGAAGGACATTAAAAGTAAGCAAACCCCTTGTTCCCTGTTTAGTATGTGGTTTCCGGCTTTCTCTTTCCCAATCTTTTTACACTTTTCTTTTTTCTTTTTTTTTTCCATTGGAGTAGATAGACTTATCTATCGCCCGGTTCACACTCCACCCACATCTATTGAACAGGTGAAGAGGCTCATCCCTTGTTCCCTGTTTAGTATGTGGTTTCCGGCTTTCTCTTTTCCAATGTTTTTACACTTTTCTTTTTTCTTTTTTTTTTCAATTGGAGTAGATAGACTTATCTATCGCCCGGTTCACACTCCACCCACATCTGTTGAACAGGTGAAGAGGCTCATCCCTTGTTCCCTGTTTAGTATGTGGTTTCCGGCTTTCTCTTTTCCAATGTTTTTACACTTTTCTTTTTTCTTTTTTTTTTCAATTGGAGTAGATAGACTTATCTATCGCCCGGTTCACACTCCACCCACATCTGTTGAACAGGTGAAGAGGCTCATCCCTTGTTCCCTTTTTAGTATGTGGTTTCCGGCTTTCTCTTTCCCAATCTTTTTACACTTTTCTTTTTTCTTTTTTTTTTTCCATTGGAGTAGATAGACTTATCTATCGCCCGGTTCACACTCCACCCACATCTATTGAACAGGTGAAGAGGCTCATCCCTTGTTCCCTGTTTAGTATGTGGTTTCCGGCTTTCTCTTTTCCAATCTTTTCCATTTTCTTTTTTTTTTTCAATTTGAGTAGATAGACTAAACTATCGCCCGGTTCACACTCCACTCATGTCTATTGAACAGGTGAAAAGGCTCATCCCTTTTTCCCTGTTTAGGATGTGGTTTCCGGCTTTCTCTTTTCCAATCTTTTCACTTTTACGTAGCCCCCTGCGCATCAGTGGCGTGTTCTCCTTGCTTGGGGTGATATGATTAAAAAAAAAACTTCTACTAGTAGCGAACCACCTGAATATAGACAAGAAACGTGTTCAGCAGATATAAAAATATAGAAAGGTCAAGGATGTTCCTTTTCACCTGATCTATTGAACTTATAGGGCGATACATTTCTGAGAGCCCTAGAAGTAATGTCAGGATTTATCACCAGTTGCCACAATCTGAACTATGTAAGATACGTAGATGATACATTGCTGATAGAAGATACGGAAAGGAAACTACAAGGCCTCCTACAGAAGGTAACTGAAGAAAGCAGAAAGATAAGACTACAAATAAACTACAAGAAAAATGAACGCATGCTCATCAGTAAAAAGAGGATCCCAAAATGCCATCTACAGGCGGGGGATACTAAAATCAAGCAGTTATAGAAAGTTAAATGCTTGGAAAGTGTTCTGAAAGAAGACGGAAAGTGCAACACTGAGTTCTGAAAGTGAATTGGTATAGCCAAGGATGCATTCCAGAAGCCGAGTATAGTATTGAGAGATAGGAATATTTTGCTAGAAACAGAGAAGAGAGTAGGGGATTACTATGTGATGTCTCTTCTTCAATATGGCAATGAATGCTGGACAATCTCCTCAAAAATATGGGAGAGACTTGAAGTAACCGAAATGTGGTTCTACTCAGGATACCATGGACCAAACATGATGAGATTTTGTAGAGAATGGAAACGAAAAGGAAACTGATATTTAAAACTAGGAAAAGACAGCTGAAATTCCTGGGACTTGTAATGAGGAAAGAGGGCTTAGAGAATCTAATATCCAGAGGTCAGATATAAGGAAAGAGAGACGGGGGAAATCAACGCGTAACGATGGGCTTGAGAAAGTTGATGACAGGGCGGGGTTTGGATAGGATTATAGGATAAAGCGTGCTAAGAGCCACTAAAGATAAGGGGATGTGGAAGGCCATGATCACCTACATCTTGAAAGGACACGGCACATAAAAGAAGAAGATAGTTGGTATACAGGTGCAGGTATTTGTAATATGAAATGTCGGAGAAGAAAACTTGGTTTATGGGATTTTTACATTACCATAGAGATATTCTGGTTGGTAATCACTGACGATTTTCTTGATTTTAAACTACTAACGTCCGTGTTGCTCGCTGTGATTAGTTTATTTTCGTTATGTATTTATGAATCTGTGGAATTGTTTTTTAATTTAGTAAAATTTGTTGTGTCTTCTAGAATAGAGTGCAGTTTTTTATTGTAAATTATCTAATCGGTTGAGAACTACATAGTTATTGGTTTTGTAAGCACGTTCAATTATGATACTGTTGTTGTTGCACAAGGCTTTTGAAGTGAATTTTAGTTTGTTTGTGAGCATATTAATGTTGTTGTGTAGAGAACAGTTTTTAAACCTTCGGCTTTTAGAAGATCTCTCAGAGTTCGATGTTCCGTAATAAAATATATTTTATATATATAATTAGGTAGCATATCTTCATTCAAACACGTTTCATTAAATAATATATGTCTATTTTTTATAAGTTTCTTTCTAGTTATCTAAGTAGTTTCTTGATGTTAAGTCGAAATTAATCAAGGAAGCCATTTTAATTTTGTTAACCCAAGTACTTTCAATCTTCTCAGGGGTTAAATACGAAGACAAACTTATTGTAACTGTGGTCATTGTGATGGTGATTTTTTAAGCATGCTTAAACGGCTCTGTTATAATTATTTCAAAATTTATCTGTTGTAGCTATGATGATTTTGTACGTATCTTAGTATAAGGGAACTAACCAGAGATGGTGGAGATGCAAGAAGAGTTAAATGTTGGTCAAATGTATTTTAAAACGTTTTTACTACACTCGTAACACTTCTTCAGTGTCGGTTGCTGATAATATAGAGCACCTCGATAGGTATAAGCTATACTTCAAAATATACTCACTTTTCGGCTTTTCTTCTTGAAATTTGTGGCCAGTTTGAATATCTATAAACATGCATTGAATTTAATTTAATATTTAAGTCGTTAATATACTAAGTCAATAAACGTTAATATTTCTTAATATTAACTATAAATTTTGTTAGCAAGTAAAAAAAAACACGTTTATTGTCATTTAAAGAGTTTGAGTCTTGTTTGACGGCATATCGACCTCTGTGGGTTATTTAATGCCAAAAAAGTTGAGTTTTAAGTTATTTTTTATAAATATTCGGTTATAGTGAGAATGTTGATGTAGTCAGATTTCAATGAGTTTTTTCTATTCTATTTTATTGTAGAAAACTGAAAATGTTTTCTGGTTTTGTACTCAAAAATATTTTACTGAGAATATTTTTTCTTTCAAAAATGTGTTATAGTAATAACGATTTCCTCAAAAGTGTATTTATGGTAATATTTTTCCTTCAAAAATATATATTTTCCTATAAAAGTCTATTTTTATCTATATATTTATATAAAAGTGTATTTTTATACTTTCATAGTGTTTTGACCCCAGTTTGGAGGTTAACTATTTGCCCATAGCTGGGACCCTAACAGGCGCTACCACTCCGAATCAGAGTGGACCTGAGAACAACAGCAATGAAGAAGTCGTTTCATGCTCCTCACAACCTCCAAATTGGAGAGCTTGCTGGACCTATTTAAAGAGTGATTTTGAGACACCTACTTATATATGGGGAAAGGTATTAATCCATCTCTTCTCTCCAGTTATGGGTTAAATGATAGGACAGATTGGGTTCTGTAGCCTTGGTCGACAACCAGTCTACCGCAGAAAGCAATGGCAACCTACTGCGGGATAATGTACCACCCCAACGTCCGTCCCGAACAATTTCCTCCGGCGGCCGTTCTCCACGCTGTGATGTTGCCGGAAATTTGTTGAAAATGTCGGCCGGACAGCTGGGGGTACAAGATTGACTATAAGGAACGAACTTCCACAATTTGGATGAGTTGAAAAGGAAGCTTTATTCGTTTAGAGTTAGCCTTGTCTGTTGGGGCAGGCGAATGTGACACACAGTTCTAAATCTAATTAATGGAGATCAACAAACCCGAACTGAACGAAACAAGACGAACGGAGATCCTTACTTCAAGCTCGCACCCGGCTGACTCCCTTTCACTTACTCGTCTTAACTTTTCTTTCTTAACTCTGTGTCTTAACTTGCTCTATTTATTTAAAACCAATACGGAAATCCGGAAATCCGGAAATGCTTTAAACCACCGGTGACAAACACCGGCGACTGTAAGTCTGAAATTTCAGTTATCTTTTTTTTTTATCTTAATAAGGCTTCCGCCGGAAAAGGCTTAATGTGTGGTCAAGATACAGTAAAGGACAGCCTTTGACCGGGTCATCGAAAACCTACCCGCTGACCTTTATCACTGAGTCAAATATTTACCGGAGGACAATTTTCCTCATAAAAGAAAAAGCGTTTATTTATTTTTTTCCTCTTCTTTTTCACTTTTGTTAAATATGTTTTTAAACTATTTTCTATTCTAATCTATTTTCTATTTTAATCTATTATAATAAAATACATATATGTCTAGTTATCGTGTCACATTAATCTTGTGTCCAGTTAGTCATGTCTCGAAAGAGACATGATCGCCCAAGCGTGTATCAAGTATGGCACTTAACTGACTTACTGATATATGTGGGATGTCGTGATTGAGAAGAAAGGAGCTGATGTTGGCGATTTTTTTTATTAATTGGTTCATTTGTTTGTAAAGTTTAGACTCTAAGTTCATTTTTTGCAGACAATAATGATTTACTAAGACAAATCGTACTAATTAATTAAACCACATCTGAAAGTTAGGAGAAGAGGTAGATCCATATCTTCCTCAAGAATATTCGCGCGTATGTAAATATAACGAACCCAGATGGAATAACAACTCGGCTCTCCTAATTCCAGCCGGCATCTATTACATCAACCGCACATCGAAGCTTACATCACCTGGTATTCCCCAAAAAGTTATCGATCTCAGTGCTGACCAATCTCGACGCTGTTTAACATCTTCTTCTTCTATGTGCCTTGTCCCTTCAGGACGTAGGCAATCATGGATCTCCACATCTCCCTATCCCTTGTGGCTCTTAGTATGTTTGCTCCTGTTGCTCCTGGCAACCCCCGTTCCGTCATCCACCTGATCAGACCCTGCAAATATGTTATCCGCTGCCTTCCTCTGTCTCTCCTTCCTTCTATCTGTCCAGTCAGTATCAGGTTCTCCAGGCTCTCTTTCCTCATTGCATGTCCCAGGAACTTCAGTTGTCTCTTCCTGATGCTCAGCATCAATTTCCTTTTTGTTGCCATTCTTTCTAACACTTCGTCGTTGCTTGTATGCTCAGTCCACGATATCCGTAGCATCCTTCTGTAGAACCACATTTCGGCCGCTTCCAGTTTTGTCCTCATTTTCGATGATATTGTCCAGCATTCACAGCCGTATTGAAGAACCGGTGTTTGGGTCTGATCGTATACCCCCACCCCCAACCGACGGTGAAGAACAGATTTGGTATTATTAAACATTTGTGATAGTTTTTAGATACATTATTTATTACTATATCGACTTTTTAAATTACCAGAAATTGCGGCGTTGAGGTCGAACTGGTGTACAAGTCAACCTAAATATTTTACCTCAAAATTCAGAGTTAGGCCTATACCTACCGTATAGGTCGACCCTCAAACCTACGGTAGGATACTAGTGGTCTAAAATTTAAGCCTATCGGGAAATTAACTTAAACCACAGTGTACGATAAGCTGTACTAAAACTACGTAAGGTCACGCCACTCACTTGTATACTGAGACATTAACCGAAATATCTTTATATACATTGAATTTCTGTTACTATTTAAATATTTTATATTAATTTTTGAGATAATATGCCAAATACATTCACCAAACACAAATTTTCAGCATCTGGTATTACAAATCAGTCACCTTTATAGGTCCTGACGAGCTTCAACGTTACTTTACTGCTGTGATCTTACCGTAACCTGTGTTTTAACGCGATATGGCCTTAACCCTTTCATTTCTTTCCTTGCTCAAGAGAGAAAAACCTATTTTTGGACCACAAATTCTTTCCGACGATAATAAAATTGTGTTTATTATTTGAATTTAAAATAAATAAATTTATTTATTTTGAAATAAAAATTATTTATTTTATATTTGAATCTAAAATAAATAATTTCTTGATCTAAGAAAATCGTTGCTAAATCCAGGAGAACCTGATATTTTTACTAGACGTTTCAACGCTAATTTGAGTGGCTCTTGAGTTTCGGATTGGAAGAGACTAATTTAAAAATACCTTCTTTTTAAAACATCGATATCACCCCCTGCAAGGCAGTAAATTCACTAAGACACAAGAGGTTACAGGGTGTAGAAGAATTAGAAACAGAGTCATTAATAATAAGCGGGAAGAGAAAAGACTAACCAGGCGGAAGGTAGATAATGATTGGCATTGCATTTAAATTTTTGAAAATTAAACTTGGTTGGAAAGCATAGAGCCGAAAGGAAATTCTACACACGAGAAGTGTGAGAAAATAAATTGTTAGGATATAATTTACGGCTACATCTAGTCAGCTCAACTGAAAATTGATGAGATTTTGCCCATAAATTCATAAAGTGTGGGTACCATAGCGAAGAGATAACCCGGCCAATTATCATGAAAGTATTTTTAGCATGTGCCTTGTGGGGCAGTGGATATCGGCACGAAACGATAAATTGGAGAGCCGAGTTCGAATTCCACTTGCGTGCAAATACCGTTTAGAAAAGTATTATCCTGTCACTTCTCCCTCTAGCTATGGTTTAAATAACAGTGTGGTTTTTATAACCTTAGTCAACAACAACAAGACAACCGCAAAAAGAAAGGACAGCCTACTACGGGAAATGTTTTTGCCCAGTCCATCATGTCTTTTTCGAGACATAATCGCCCAACCGTCTATTTAAATACGAGTGTTCACTAAAATAACGTTTAAAGGAATAAAAATATGGCGGATTAGAAAAATAAAATATATCCATTTATATATATATATATATATTTACAATTATAAAGTAGGTATGGCTGGAATAAAATTCCGTATCCAAAGGAACACTATTCTTAAAAAGGTGCTCAATACAAAGTAGAGCGAGTACTATTTATGCAGAATTTATAGCATATATATATATGTTATAATATCACAGAAAATAGATATTTTGTTTCAACACTCTCCGTGTCTTATTAAGTGATGAATTCTATTTCAAGTTAGAGAGTTTTAAAAGGTCCAAGACTAGCCAAACTCCTTTAATCAAGGAGGCATTGTTACATAGACAGAGTTGACCAATCAAAACAAAGCAATTTCTAATCTGAAGAATACAAGAACAAACACTAAAAATAAATAATTTTAATCAAACGTTAATGTTAAGGTCCAATAAATTGTTTTTAGAGTCTGTTCTCATATTCTTCAAATTAGAAATTATTTTAGAGAGCCACGATAACCAACCTTCTGAAGGAACATGGCACATAGAAAAAGAAGAATGAAATGAATATCAGAACAGTGTTTAGGAGAGATAAAAAGAAAAGAAAATTCATTGAGACCTACAAACAATGGGAAGTTGTGGAGAACCATGATAGCTAACATCTTGAGGGGGCAGTGGACACAAAAGAAGAAGGACGACCTTGTGTAATTGGGTGACAGAACAGGGTTTAAGAGAGATAACAAAAAGGCAATATTTATTAAGAGCCACAAAGAACAGGATCTTGTGGAGAGCCATAATAGCCAACGTCCTGAAGGAACACGGCACATAGAAGAAGAAGAAGAAGAAGAAGAAGTTTGTTTAAATGAATGGCAGAACGGGATTTAGGGGAGATAACACGAAAAAAAAAGAGCTACAAAAAACAAGATGTTGGGGAGAGCCATGATGGCCAATATCTGGAAGGGACAGAGCAAACAAAAGGAGAAGAACGGGATTGTATGACAAAACAGGGTTTAGGAGAGATAACTTAAATTATTAAGCGCCATAGAAAACGGAATTGGAGAGAGCCATGATAGCCAACGTCCTGAAGGGACGCGGTGTAAAGAAGAAGAAGAAGAAGAAGAAGAAGAAGAAGAACTTGTGTAAATGAAGGGGAGAGCAGGTTTTAGGAGAGATAGCAAGAAGTTAATTTTTTTTAGATCTACAAAGGACTGGACATTGTGGAGGGCCATGATATCAAGGAAGACGGCACTTAAAAGAAGAAATGATTTCACATTTAGCATCGTTATTCTGCCATTAATTTTTTCATTGATAAAGCCTGGTCTGCTCTTATTAAATTATATGCTATATGCACTGATGCCAGTGCAATTAATAAATCATATATTTTTTAGATTTGCAACATGTTTATTCACGTATGTAGTGTATCTTGGAGAGTTATTGCAATTTTGCTGAAATGACGCTTAATAATAATTAATAAAGCGAGGTTCCCATTCTTTCACAATGCTTGAACATAATGTTAAGAGGCTAATAGCCTTAACAAATCTTTAATTTTCTCTTAATTAATTGCAATATGTAAAAATATCAATGATATGAACCGAGCCGAGATCACACTTCAGGTTGCAAGGTATTGAGACGGTACAAAGGTAAAATACATTTTAAAGACAACCAATAGAACTTATATTTTGAATTTGGTTAATGACGATGTTACAGCATCAATAACATTGTCAACGCAAGTATTTTTATAGCAAATGGTAGATCGAAATATGTTTGCTTGGCAGAAAGTCACGGGTAAAGAGAAATATTTTCTTGCTGTCACCGAAACAATGTTTTTTTTATCGATATTCAGTATTTAGATTTGTTTAGCATCTAAACTTATTTATGAATGTAACTTTGTCTGTGTGTGTGTGTGTGTGTGTGTGTGTGTGTGTGTGTGTGTGTGTGTGTGTCTGTGTGTGTGTCCGTTACCTATAGACTCCGAAACGGCTAAACCGATTTTCTTGAAATTTTACACAGTTGTACTATAAGCGTCTGCGAGTGTTTTTAGCTAGGTTTTGTGTCGAGGTACCCCCGATAAATATCGAATATCGATAATCGAAAAAATCGGGTTATAGAAGAAGTCGTCCGATTTTAATCAAATTTGATACACTCATAGACAAAGACATAAGAAACGATATTCAGAAGTTTCAAGGTTACAATTCTTACAATAGTGCAGAAAATCGATAATATATATATATATATATATATATAAAAAAGGCAAGATGTTTGTGTGTGTGTCTGTTTATCTGCCTGTATGTCTGTATTTTTTTCAGCCCTTTTATTTTAGTTTTTGCTTCGGGTTTGGCTCTAAGTAGGTATAAACATAGTTCTTAGTCTCAGTTGTTTCTTAAGTGGTGTAGGATTTGTTGGTGTTTTTATTGTGTTGACACCTTTTTACCATTTTTGGCTGACCTCTTTTTATCGTGTTGAGTTTACCCCTTTTTATATATGTATACACACACGCACTCACATATATATCTGTCAGCACCCAAAAAGCACTGGTCAATGACTTGTCAAGCACTGATAAACTAAGTGTATTGCTGAGTACGGAGACTTTATATGTTAAAACACAATTTATGAAAATGACGGGTGAACACTTTTTAAAATATATACCTTAAAGTACTCAGTGACCTTAGAAATGATGAAATTATTCCCTGTTATCTAATTTTAGAAATGTTGACTTTAAATATACTATAATCATGGGTCTTATTTTCTGAAAATGCCGTGTATGGTCACACATACTTTCAAAACAGATACATTTTATATACATAAAAAATTATTTAAAAAATCTTAAAGCGTAATGTTTTGTATTAAGCTTTTCACTGTTCGCTAAATAAATATAGTTTTCACTTAATAACCTAATGCAGGCAAAGCTTTGAAGACTTTTAAAAAAAGAAATTTGAAACTATAAATTATTATTAGTCAAAAAATAAAAAAAACAATTTTTGTAAAAGTACATTTTTCATTAAAATATTTTTCTTTGGTCAATAATGAACTTAATATATATTATTAATATATATTATTTATAAAGCCAATTAAAAGCATATCTAATTAAGTCATAGTTTTATTGCATTTTGTACTTAACTATTCGGAGGATATTTTCAAGAAAGTGCCAAAATTGGATGGTTTACATTCTCCAAGGAGTTCTACCTTTAACTAATAAAATATTTGCATACAGAATTTAATTCTAAAAAATTCAGGAAATTAAGTTAACATCCAAATGAAACAGAAGGTCTCTTTAAGAAACGACGAAATTTCAAAGAAAATATCTTCTGTTTACTGGATATGTGATGCTAAGTTTTTGCAAACATTTGTGGTGTCCCGTTTGGTAGCTTAGCTAATAGGTAAGAAAAAATACTTCGTTTCACTGTTTTTCATGCTTTGTTTTTGATATTCTCTTTTCAGAATAATTTAATTTTTTTCTCTTTTTTGTTGTTCTCAAGTTTATAAATATGTTTAATTTAAAACTGATTTTTGTAATGTGAAATATTCAATAGCGTTATACTTCGTCTCTCTGTCCACCCCACTTTAGACCTCGTGCTATTGCAAAATATGCATTGGCCGGAATTATCCAAATGAAACAGAAGGTCTCTTTGAGAAAGGACGAAATTTCAAAGAAAATATCTTCTGTTTACTGGATATGTGATGCTAAGTTTTTGCAAACATTTGTGGTGTCCCGTTTGGTAGCTTAGCTAATAGGTAAGAAAAAATACTTCGTTTCACTGTTTTTCATGCTTTGTTTTTGATATTCTCTTTTCAGAATAATTTAATTTTTTTCTCTTTTTGTTGTTCTCAAGTTTATAAATATGTTTAATTTAAAACTGATTTTTGTAATGTGAAATATTCAATAGCGTTATACTTCGTCTCTCTGTCCACCCCACTTTAGACCACGTGCTATTGCAAAATATGCATTGGCCGGAATTATCCAAATGAAACAGAAGGTCTCTTTGAGAAAGGACGAAATTTCAAAGAAAATATCTTCTGTTTACTGGATATGTGATGCTAAGTTTTTGCAAACATTTGTGGTGTCCCGTTTGGTAGCTTAGCTAATAGGTAAGAAAAAAATACTTCGTTTCACTGTTTTTCATGCTTTGTTTTTTCATATTCTCTTTTCAGAATAATTTAATTTTTTTCTCTTTTTGTTGTTATCAAGTTTATAAATATGTTTAATTTAAAACTGATTTTTGTAATGTGAAATATTCAATAGCGTTATACTTCGTCTCTCTGTCCAACCCCACCTTTAGACCACGTGCTATTGCAAAATATGCATTGGCCGGAATTATCCAAATGAAACAGAAGGTCTCTTTGAGAAAGGACGAAATTTCAAAGAAAATGTCTTCTGTTTACTGGATATGTGATGCATTCATTTTTTGCTTGTTAGGAGTAATTAGGGAATTGACTTTTTTTACATGACTATTTGTTTGAACTTATACTAAGTATATACTTATTATTTAGTTTCTTTTTTCCACCGCACTTTTTTATTTTTATTTTTTACAGGATTTTAGCAACCCTGGTAGGATAAAAAAAAATAAACTGTTGGGACGCCCGCGCCTATTCGGCTATAATGGACTATTCCATTACTATGTAAAGTAATGGTGGCATCTACGTAGGAGAGGGTGCCGAGCAGCCGATCGACAAGTCAGTCGTATACTTCCAGTGACGACCCGGAAGTACCCATTGCTCTTATGACGGTTGAGACGATTAACCCTTATTCTTGTATTGGATACTAATAACCTTTGTAAATACTATTTTCACGGAATACAACAATTAACCTATTCCTGTTGTTGAGTTATTTATTCTTACTCACGACATAACAGTGGCGACGAAGATTGCCGACATAACATAAACCTACACAGAGCGGGGGAACTCTTGATCAGTCAACAGCCAGCTAACTTGAGGTGGTGTCTCAATAAATCCCCGTGGAGAAAGCAACAGGATACCACTCCACTATCTATCTATCCTGCGTACAATCATAGCTATAAACAACGAAAATATATTAAACCTAACGGTGTGAAGGGGGTTGTTTCCAAAGAGAGCAATTCATCGCCCGGTAAGGACTGACATGGGCAACAGGTGTCACCTGACCATCATCCGGCGACTGTTTGCAACAACATCGTAAAGAGGACAGTTTTTCCCAAAATCTGTCCCTCGCCCGAGACGGAACGACATGAGCAACAGTGTCTCTGGACCGTTACCCTGCGACTGTTCGCAACAAAAAAAGAATTACCCTCGGGACATTGAACGTTAGGACGTTAAACAACCGTGGACAACTAGAGAATGTCAAGCAGGAAATGAACAGACTGAAAATCATTATTCTGGGAATATGCGAAACCAGATGGCCAAATAATGGAGATTTCAGCAGCGACAACCATAGTCCAAAATAATGAAAAAGGAGTCGGCTTAATACAGGACAAATAAATGAAGAAATGTGTTTTTGGATACTGCCAGTTCTCCGAAAGAGTTCTCCTGGTCAAACTGAAAGGGAGACCGTTCAACGTAGCAATTGTAGTCATCTATGCACCAAGAACACAAAGCACCCAGGAAGAAATACAATCTTTTTACTCCACTCTAGACAATTTCCAAAGCTCAATGTAAAAGCCAAGAAATCAGGATCATCATGGTAGATTTGAATGCCAAAGTAGGAAAGGAGAGGGAAGGTATGACAACTGGCAAATTTGGTTTAGGAATCCGCAACGAATGAGGAGAAAATTCGGTCCAGTGGTGCATAGCAAATGACCACGTAATAACTAACATTTGGTTTCAAGAACACCCACGACGTCTGTGGACATGGAGAAGTCCAGGAGACGACACAAAAAACCAAATAGGCTACATAACCATATACAGGAGATTCAGAAATGCAGTGGTTCAAAGCAAAGCCTATCCAAGCGCTGACTGTGGAAGCGACCACATCCTAGTCATCTGCAAAGTAAAGGTGAAACTCCGGAGATTGAAGAAGCCTAGTGCATCACCAAAACTGAAATACAACACGCTCGTGAATGACCTCAACCTACAGAAAGAATACACTAACAGCGTGAAAATCAAATACGAAGAACAAATTGGAAAAGGACACTCGAAATGGGACTCGTTAAAGGAAGCAATACTGACATCAGCTAACAACATTGCTCCAAAGGAAATTAGGCGCAGAAAAAAAAACGAGTAGATGACTGAAGAGATTCTGGAAATCATGCAAAAATGATACCAAGACATGGAGTGGAGTACAGAGAACCACACAATGAAATAAGAGAATGCAGACAGGCTAAAGAGGAATGTCTCAATGACAAATGTGCAGAAGTAGAGAGGTTGAGTAGGAATAATAAAGCAGACATGCATATAGAAATAAAAGAACTGACAGAACAAAAAACCTGCTCTTCAACAGAATATATAAAACCCAAGGTTGGAACAATCCTATTGGAGAAAGAGGAAATTCTGCAACGATGGGAAGAATATATAAAAGATCTTTTCCACGACAAGAGTGAGCAACCAATAATACGCAAAGATGAGGACGGACCGGAAATATTAAAGTGTGAAGTGGAATCGGCAATAGCAAAACTGAATAGAAACAAAGCAGCTGGAACAGACGGCATAGTCATAGAGCTGCTGATAACCCTGGAAGAATTTGATATAGAAAAAATTACTGAAATAATAAATGAAATTTATAATAGTGGGGTTATACCAGATGACCTCAGCAAGTCTATCTTCATATCACTACCTAAGAAGCAAGGAGCAAACGAGTGCGAACTCCATAGAACCATCAGTTTAATGAGCCATATAACAAAACTGATCGTCCGAATCCTGATGAACAGAGCGAGAAGCAGAATCAGGCCAAAGATAGGACAAGAACAGTGCGGTTTCGTCAAAGACACTGTAACAAGGAATGCCATATTTATGATTAGGATGCTCTCTGAAAGGGCAATACAAATGAAGAAGGATTTATACCTGTGCTTTATTGATTATGCGAAGGCGTTTGACAAAATACGAAACAAAGAATTGATGGAGATGCTCAGCAGCCTTGACATATTTGGGAAAGACTTAAGAGTAATCAAGAATCTTTACTGGCAGCAAACCGCTTGTAAACGGACAGGTAATGAACTCAGCAGATATACAAAGATAGAAAGGGGCGTAAGACAAGAATGTGTATTTTTACTGGATCTGTTCAACTTGTACAGTGAGAATATTTTGAGGACCTTAGAAATTATGCCTGGATTTGTTATCGGAGGCCACAGTTTAAACAACCTAAGGTACGCAGGTGATACAGTGCTGATAGCAGGCACAGAAAGGAAACTACAAGACCTCCTACAGAAGGTAGCTGAATAGAGTCATACGAAAGGACTAGAAATAAACTGCACGAAAACCGAATGCATGGTCATCAGTAAAAAAGGCAGCTTAATATGCCAAATACAGGTCGGAGACACTAGACTCAAGCAGGTACAAAAATTTAAATACCCGGTAAGACGGAAAGTGCAACACAGAGATCCGAAGGCGAATTGGCATGGCGAAGAAAGCATTCCAGAAGTTGAGTAAAGTATTAAAAAAACAGGACAATTTCGCTCGAAACAAGGAAGAGAGTTATGGATTGCTATGTGCTGTCAGTTCTTCAATATGACAGTGAATGCTAGACAATATCATCAAAGATGAAGAAAAAACTGGAATCAACTGTAACGTGGCTCGACAGAAGGATGCTGCGAATATCATGGATCGAGCATGTGAGCAATGAAGAGGTGTTGGAAAGGATGGAAACGAAAAGGAAACTAATACTGATCATCAGGAAGAGACAGCTGAAGTTCCTGGGACATGCAATGAGGAAGGAGGGCTTGGAGAACCTGATGCTAACAGGCCAGATACAGAGAAGGAGAGACAGGGGAAAGCAACGGATAACATATTTGAAGGACCTAATCAGGTAGATGATGGAACGAGGGTTGCATTGTGTAACCGGAGGTGTGCTAAGAGCCACCAGGGATAGGGAGACGTGAAAAGCCATGATCGCCTACGTCCTGAAGAGACAGGGCTCATAAAAGAAGTTAACTGGAAATATAAAGTAAAATAATTTCATCAAGATTTAACTGGAAATATATAGTAAAATGATTTTACCAAGATTTTATAAAAGTAATAATTGCATGAATTAATTAATTCATTTGAGAATAAACCTTTTCATCATGATTTTTAAGATTATCTTGGTAAAACATTTCTTGAAAAATAGATTGGTTGAAGGGGTCGAACTGATTGCCCAGCACGTCCATTAGTCCCAAACGAGTTTTTCTTTGGGGAGTAATCAAGGACAAAGTTTATAGCCTAAACCAAGAAGTATTATTGATTTGAAAAATTACATAATACATTTTAAAAAAATGTATACACGAAGTGATTTGTGCATATTGTGGGATCTCCCCCTTTTCGTACATAATAATGAACTCGTCTGAGTGTACAAATAATCCTACCTGTAGAGAGAACGGCAGGTAAAGTAGTAAGTTGGTGAGTTGTTTAATTGAAGTTGGATCTGGAATCACAGTTGTAGTTGCAGTTGTTCTGAGCTCTACTCAGAATAAATGACCCGGATATACTATTTCACTTCAAGACTGTATATATTTATTTCTACTAATACTATTCCTAAATTTGACTAACCAGCGTTCCAATTTGTATATTACGTTCAATATAACTTGTTTTTTCTATCTCCATATCTGTTTTTGTTATTTATTATTTTGTGCGGTTCCTCACCCGGAATCCACAACAATGCAAAAATGTTTGCCGAAGCATGAGGGGTAAACTTTAAAGCTGTGTACAACGTTTCGGGCACCTGCGCTGATAAATTTTTGTATTATTGTACACAATAAAATTTAATTGCCAATGTAATAATTGTATTAGTAAATATAATCGTACATGGAATCTCAAAATATATATACTCTAGAAAAGTTTTTACATATTATACAATTTCATGGGTAATATGTATTTCTCAGGCTGACCTTGCTGCTCGTCAGACCCAAATGATACAACAGTTAATATTCAAAATAATCCAGAAAAGAATCACATACAGACACTCACGTGCCCATATAGAGAATAGATAATTTTAACGGTAATCTCGCTCGGTAAAAAAAAAAAAAAAAGAAAAAAAAAGAAAGAAAGACAAACAAAAATATAGTAAAAGCATAAACGGAAAAAGAGAAAAAGAAAGAAAAAGAAAAGGAAAGAAGAACGAACAGTATAAGAAGAAAGGAAGTTAAAATTAACATCTTAGATCAACACCAGCGTCTATTGCAATTCATCTGCTTTCTTAGAAAAACATGACATGGAAATTTAACATGAAATTTATATGAAAGATAATGGGAAGTATCTACGGTATAAGAATAAAAGGTAAATCATACTTTTTCATACAAATTAAAATATAACTACTAGTAGTATAATATAAATGAATATAGTTCTGATAATTAATAATATATATATATAAGAAAATGATAGATCAAATATTAAAAAGCAATCTTAAAAATGATCTTAAATAATATTAATAACAATAATAATAATAAATTATATATAAAAACTTTAAACAATAATAACATTAATAATAATATTATTATAAAAATAATATTTTTTCAAAAAACTAGTAAAGAAGCTGACGTACACCAAAAATAAATATATCATATAACACTGAAAAAAAAAGGAGACAAAAATTAATATATATATATATATAAGCTTAGAAGAAAACCAATAAATAATTATCCAAATGTTGGAGAATTTTTGTCTTTATTTTCAACTGAAATTAAAGCAAAAATACGACGTTTAGAACGGCTCATGATTAAACATAATAGACATTCATTGTCTCTTATATTTAATAGCATATGTCTAGAAAATATATATATATATATATATATATATATATATATATATATATTCATACACACACATATATATCATCATACTTCCAAAAGCAAATATATACATATCCCATGTATATTTTTTCATTAATCCATATATATATATATATATAAAAGGTAATCTGTGAGTCTGTGTGTGACTGTTATCTATGCACGTCTACATTTTTTAAGCTACGCCATTCAAACTTTCTAGGGACACATATCGACAGGGAAGCCAGGTCTTTAAATACCTTGTTTTCGATATGGGACATGGAAGATGATCTGTAGTATCTCATATTTTTGAATTCTACTCCTGCAGCTTCTCTCGCACTTCCCGCCTGTGGAACTCGCTCCCATATTCTTGCTTTCCTGACGGCTACAACCTCCAGAAATTTAAATGCAATGTCAATACTCATCTATTAACCACTGGACTCTAGCTCTCTCCCCACCCCCGTATATCCTTCCCTTTCTCTCCATCTATGTATCTGTCATTGCACCTGCATTCTCAGCTTTCTATTGCTCCTTTCTAACTAGTTTGTACTCCTCACTCTTTTCTAATTAATCTTTTTACAGTTATGTAGCCCCCAGCTCATCAGTGGCATTTCTGTCTTGCTCGGGGTGAAATGATTAAAAAATATCATTATTTTTTCTGAATGTACACTGGAACAAGGAACGCCATATTCATGATTAGGATGCTCTCTGAAAGGGCATTACAAATGAAGAAAGACTTGTACCTGTTTACTACGCGAAAGTATTCGACAAAATACAACACAAAGAATTCATGGAGATGCTAGGCAGCCTCTACAATTTCGGGAAAGACATAAGAATAATCAAGAATCTCTACTGGCAGCAAACGGCCTACATACGGACAGGTAACGATCTCAGTAGATACACAAAGATAGAAAAAGGCGTAAGACAAGGATGTGTCTTTTCACCGGATTTGTTCAACCTATACAGCGAGAATATTTTGAGGACCCTAGATGAGACGCCAGGATTTGTTATTGGAGGCCACAACCTGAACAACATAAGATATGCGGACGATACAGTGCTGATTGCAGACACGGAAAGGAAACTACAAGACCTCATACAGAAAGTAGCAGTGGAGAGTGACAAGAAGGGACTACAAATAAACTTTAAGAAAACTGAGTGCATGGTCATCAGCAAAAGATACAACCCAAAATGCTAAATAGAGGTGGGGGATAACAGAATCAAGCAAGTACAAAAATTTAAGTACCTAGGAAGTGTTCTAACAGGAGATGGAAAGTGCGACACGGAGATGCAATGATTTACATCCGTCAGTATCGTTAGACACTAAACGCTTTATTTTGAACTCCCATAAGAAATTTTAAAACTCATAACAGGAAGTTTAAAATATGGGGAAGAGTTAGTTAAGATTAGAAATAATGTTTGGATGTATACACATTGAAAAATACAATTTGGGTTTGTACAAAACCGGATGCAGTTATGTATCATGCATTTTTATTTAGGAAATCTGTTATTAATATTTATGCATTAACGTTCTCGTCTTGGGTTATTTTTATCTTTTAAATTCAACCTGGTTCATAAAAAAGAAGGTAACAATTCTTTGATGATTTAGATTTTACCGTTCCAAATCTAAGAATAATACTTTTGGCGGGCATATTGCCTGATGCTGAACGAGCTCCTGCACCCTTCCCAATAAACTTTGAAATTGCTGCTGTTTAATTCTTTCATTTGTTTCATGTTTTTTTCTGCACTAGTCCATTTGTATGCAATAATTCCGACCACTTGTTCCGTGACAGGTTCATATTCATTTTTTTTCTTTTCAGGAATTAGAAGTTTTTTTCAAAATCAAAATCAAATTTAAAAATAAAAAAAATAAAAAAAAGAATCTAGTTTATTCTCTAAAATGGAGGAATCGCCAAACAAACAGCTGAATGTAGAATAAGTAGGTATTTTTTTAGGTAATAAATTTACAATTTTTCTTTATATTTTTGATTTTACACATTTTTTACATGTACGTTAGACATTTTTTTAAAAGAATATGTATATATATATATATTTAGTACACCATTTGTGGTGCAGTAGATATCGGCTAGGAACGAGATATCAGAGAGCCGAATTCCAATTCTAATTGAATTCGTTGCATTCATATACGCGAAAATACCCCTGGGAAAAGTATGAATCCGTCGTTTCTCCCTCCAGCTATGGGTTGAATAGCAGGACAGATTGTGGTCTATAGCCTTGGTTAGCAGCCAGTATACAGCAGAAAGAAATGGCAACATACTGCGAGAAAATCTTCTGCCCAGTCAGTCATGTCTCTTTCGAGACATGATCGCCCAAGCGTGTATCACATATGGCCCTTAACTGACTGAATCCATTTTGCGGATGTGCGTGGTGCAATGGATATCGTCTCGGAATGAGAAATCGGAGAGCCTAGTTCAAATTCCAGTGAAATTCATTGCATTTACTTATGCGTAAATACTCTTGGGAAATGCATGAATCCATCTCTTCTCCGTTCAACTATGGGTTGAATAAAAAAAAAAATAGAAAAAAAGAGAGAAAGAAAAAGAAAATGAAAACAACATAAGAATATAAACGAAATAAATAAAGAAAGAAAGAAAGAAAGAAAAAAGAAAGAAAGAAAGAATGTTAACAAAAGTTAGAGAAAGAAACAATAGAAAACATGAAATAAAGATAAACAAAAGAACGAAAAAAATAGAAAAGGAGAAAAAACAAAAAGAGAGAAAGAAAAAAAAGGAAGTAAAAATGACGGAAAGTGTTAAAAATGGATAAAAAAGAAAAAAATGATATAGAAAACAAAGAAAGAAGCTAAAATTAGGCAAATATTAGGTTTTACAAAATTTCGTAAACACTTGCGAAATGGGTCTATCTGGTTCAGGACAATCGAGACAAGCGATGGGTTCAGAAAGGGCAAGAGACACTGTCGGTTCCAAAACAAGATCGATTCGGCAAGAAAGTCATGTTGTGCGTTTGGTGGAACTTTGAAGGAATCGTGCATTTTAACTTGGTTCCAAATGGTCATGCCATCAGCGCTGAACTTTACTGTCAGCAACTTGAGCGGGTCTATGAAAAGTTGAAGCAAAAGTACCCGGCTCTGATCAACCAAAAGCGCACTTTGATGCAGCAGGAAAATGCCAAGCTACACACCGCCAGAAAGACCAAAGACAAGTTTGAAGAGCTGGACGGCATTAAGGTTCTGCCACATTCAGCCTACAGTTCTGACTGTGCTCCATCAGATTACGGCGTTTTCCGCCCAATGCAACACTTTCTGAAGGGCCACCGATTCGACTCGTTTAATGAAGTCGAGGAAGCGTGTCAAGAATTCTTTGATTCGAAGCCGGCTGAATGGTACTTTGACCTGATCCGAAAGCTTGCAGATCGATGGCAGAAAGTTTTGGAAAATGATGGTCTTTATTTTGAGCAATAAGTTTTGTTGTTATTGCAAGTAAAATTTCAATTTTTTGCAAGTGTTTTCTGGTAACCTTAGATTACTTGACGAGTAAAATTTCAATTTTTTGCAAGTGTTTACGAACTTTTGGGACAACCTAATATTTAAACAAAGGGACAGAAAAAATGAAATAAAAATTGAAAAAAGCAAAAAGAAATGAACAACTGAAAGAAAGAAAGAAAGAAAGAAAGAAAGAAAGAAAAGCAGATGACGGGAGTCAGTTCTATCATTTCTTGTGAGGAAAAAGTAAGCTAAACTTTCTTCTTATAATTTTGAATATAATGAAAATAAGTGAGATTTGAATGTAGAGCAAGAGAAATACGATGGTATAAAGATTAAACATAAAGTTATTTAAAGAAAAATTATGCTCTTCTGCAAACGAAAAAATTAAATGTTCGGATATTTTCATTCGACTTTCAAAACGAGAATGCTACTCTAGTATTAACGAGAAAGAAAATTGAGTGACATGAAACACACCATCACTGTAATACTACCCCCTCAAACCAAACCTGACAACCAGGAATCCTATTATGTTAGATACCTATCAAGCACCATTGTATTACGCACGTGACAAATTAACAAGTAAACGTGCCATCCATTTCTGCTGCAAATATGTACTTCTTTCCCCAGAATGTATGTCATGCTAAGAAAACGAATGCTATTTAATTGAATATTTCGCAAGATGTTTTTCAAACATCACAGTGGAAATATTAAACGAAAAATGCCTCTTAAACCAGGAAAAGAATATGTTTTAAGACATCGATATGTAAATTACAGTGTTTAGTCATTCGTAATAAAACATTTACAGTTAGTCATTATGGCTCATTTATTGCCTGGGCTAAAGGCGCTTTCCTTCGTCAAACATTGCTTTTATTACAACTCTTTTGTCTCGGGGCTTATTTCCATCTATAATAAAATCTATTTATTTGACACAGCGCTTTTTTATTTTCCTTTTCTTATTATTTCGATGTCTGCTATGGTCACGCTATCTACCAAAAAGGTATGTAGTGATGTGTTGTTATGGCTACATTTCACGTTTAGTTTTTCTAACTCCCATAACATCACTAGCGTTACAACTTTTTTTATCATTTCACCCTAAGCAAGGCAGTACTTCCACTACTGTGCAAGGGGCTACATAAGAAGAGACTGAATGGTTAAATAGGAGGAGAGCGAAGAAAAAGAGGAACCGGTTACAGAGGGTGTCAGAGAATCGGCAAGAGAAGGAGGGAAATACAGATGTGAAGAGAGTTGCGTGAGGGTAGAGTGAAAAAGGGAGAACAAGATTCAAACGGTGTTGGGCAAAGGGTAGGAGAAGTATTGCAGCAAGGAAATACGAAATGGCAACTGACATTGCATTTAAACTATTGCAGACTAGCAGTATAGCCCGGCGTTGCTCTGGTGTATTGATAGCTTTAAAACTAATCCATGGTCTTGGAGCTCAGACTCTTTGGACGTTGACACGAAAGACTAAAAAGCAATAGATGTTTCCAGTTAAAGCGAAACCGAGACTGAAAGAAAAATGGATGGATGTAAGTCAAAGTTTGATTTCCTGGTATCGATATCAAATAATTTTTTTTCTTCGTAAACTGAATTTTGAAGGCTAAATAAGTCCTCTGATTAAATGGTATCATGGCTGAGACTAAGAACTACAATTATACCTACTTAGAGCCAGACCCGAAGCAAAAACCAAAATAAAAGGGCTGAAAAAATACAAACATACAGGCAGATAAACAAACACACACAAACATCTTGCTTTATATATATATATAAATATATATTATCGATTTTCTGCACAATTGTAAGAACTGCAACCTTGAAACTTCTGAATATCGTTTCTTATGTCTTTGTCTATGAGTGTATCAAATTTGATTAAAATCGGACGACTTCTTCTATAACCCGATTTTTTCGATTATCGATTTTCGATATTTACCGGGGTACCTCGACACAAAACCTAGCTAAGAAAACTCGCAGACGCTTATAGTACAACTGTGTAAATTTTCAAGAAAAGCGGTTTAGCCGTTTCGGAGTCTATAGATAACAGACACACATACATACTCAGAGACAATGTTCCATTTATAAATAAGTTTAGATATGTAGCTATTAAGGAAGCAAATACACGTGAGTTCCACAGGCAGGATGTGCGAGAAAAAAAGCTGAATTTGCGACTGAATATACTTTAACAAAGTTCTTTTAAGTAGGTGGACAGTTCTTATCAAAACAATTTTTTTTTACATTTGTCTTAAGCTGGACTTTCCAGGGATTATTTCAATGTGTTGTTTTGTTCCATTTTTATTATTCCAAGCGCACCTAGTCTCACTGGTCTTATTCTTGTTTTCAATTTCCACATATTTTCTATTTCGATTTCCAGGTAATTATACTTCGATAGTTTTTTTTCAAATTCCTTGAGCGCTGTATTACAATCCACTATTCATCTATATCAATTAGCAGACAAGTTTTTTATTTTCGGTTTTTGACAATAATGTCCGGTCTATTTGCTTCAGTTTTCCCATCTGTGAAGGTGGGGTAATCCCATAAAATTGTGATGTCTTTTATTTCTGTAACGGGTGCTGGGTGGTTTTCATACGAGTATTAACATCCTTTCCAATGTATTTGCACATTGTTTAGTATAAATATTACCCCATTCTATGGTGGCGATTTTTATAATCATTTATTACTATTACGATCTTGAATAAATTCTCGCTGTTTTCCTACAGATGGCGTTCCCAACACTTCGTGCGTGTATTTTCAGATAGTAACGCCTCTATAAGAAAGTACTATAAGCAACCCTTACATTCAGTGTATGTTTGTTCGCCGAAATGTAAAAACTTTATTTTTCATAGCGTTATACACGTCAAAGAAAATGTATTTGCGGGAAGTTTTACTGTACTACTTCATTCAAAAGAATTTTTTAGCTGAAGCATACAGAATTCCTGTTGAAAGTAACAGCGACCATGCTCTGTCGGAAGCAACATGCAGAGGTTGGTTTAGACGTTTCAAAAATAATGATTTTGATATTGAAGCTAAAGAATTCTCTGGCGCACCGAAAATCTTTGAAAGCGAAGAATTGGAGGCATTACTTCATGAAGACTCATGTCATGCGCAAGTTGAACTTGCAGAATCATTAAGAATTGATCCCACAACGGTTTCAAAACGTTTGGAAGCATTAGGCATAGTATCGTTACTGGCGGTGACGATTGGATAAGCTACAATAAACCTAAGCTTAGAAAATCGTAGGTTAAGTCCGGACATGCATCAATATCGGCAACAAAGCCAAATGTTCATGGTTCGAAGCTTCTGCTCTGCATTTGGTGAAATCAGCTGGGTGTAGTTTATTATTAATTGCTCAAACCAACCGAAACCATCACGGGGAGGTCGCGATCGATTACGGTTGGTACGTTTGAGCCTATCATTGAATGAAAAATGGCGTTTATACGAGCAGAGACATGACAAAATGATTTTGCAACATGTCAATGCTATGCGACTTGTTGCGAAACGGGTGAAAACATAATTGGAAACGCTTAAATGAGAAGTTTTACCCCGCATACTGTATTCACCAGACATTGCCCTATCCGATTATCACTTGTTCCGATCGATGGCACATGGCTTGGCCGTGCAACACTTTCATTCTTATAAAGACACCAAAAATGGGTCGACTCTTGATTAACCTCAAAAGAAAAGTCATTTTGTCGATGTGGAATTCAAATGTTGCCAGGCAGAAGGGAAAAACTTGTGGCTATTGATTGACAATATTTTCAGTGACATATTTCTTTGTAAGTCTTGTAAATAAACATTAATTTTCATGGAAAATCTGCGAGAACTTATTTAAGGTCCTATTATTATTATTATTATTATGTCATTTTTCATCATATTTCGATTTCTGCTTTGGACTCACTACCAACCAAGTCTGCGGAGAGACCTAAGGCAGGTCGTGGCGTGTTGTTATGACTCCATTTCATATTTTTCTATCTTCCCTATCATCCCTAGCATTACATAGATAAAGTTTTCCTTAGTGTGAGGGCTGTACTTAATAAGACAATTTTTTGTATATCTCTTAAGCTGGGGTTTCCAGGGATTTTTATCATTCCAAGTGCACCTACTATCACTGGCACAACTCTTGTTTTCAATTTCCACATTTTTTCTATTTCAATTTCCAGGTCTTTATATTTTGACAGTTTTTCAAATTCCTTGATTGCTATGTTACAATCCGCTGGACAAGCCATATCAATTAATAGACAAGTTTTCTCCTTCTGGTTTTTAACAATAATGTCTGGCCTGTTTGCTTCAATTTTTCTGTCTGTGTAGATGGTGTAATCCCATAGAATGGTTACATCTTCTATTTCTGTAACCGGTGCTGGGTGATGTTCATACCAGTGTTTGTTTACAGATTTTCCATAATGTTTGCACATTGCCCAATGTAAATATTGCCCAACTCTATCGTGGCGATTTTTATATTCATTTGGAGCAAGCACAGAACAGCCTGAGATTAGGTGGTCTATTGTTTCTTGGTGCTTATCACAAAACCTGCATTTTGGATCCATATTATTATGCATAATATTTGCCTGAAAGTTTCTAGTGAAAAGACTTTGGTCTTGTGCTGCAAGAATAAAGCCTTCAGTTTCAGACTTTAATCCAGATGCTCGTAACCATCGATGAGTATTAACTTTGTCAACATTGGATTTATTGGCACGTTCTGGATATTGGCCATGCAGAGGTTTGTCTTGCCAGCGCTGTTTCATCTGTTCAAGAGCTTTATCTTTGGCTTTCATTTTCATATTTTTTGCCGCAATAGTTGGTTCTTGGCTTCTGTTTGGCTTTTCTACAGAATCTACTAACTGTAAATCTTGTTTGTATTTACTGCCTTCTTTTATTATTGAATATTTTTTCTTTCTTTCATGTTGCCTTACTAATTGTATCATCCAATCCTTTGTTGTTTCTATGTATGTTAGTAAGCCAATAGTTGTTGTCTTGTATGACAATTCCAGCTGAATAAGACCTCTTCCACCTTCTTTACGGGGTATGTATAGACGGTCTACATCAGCCTTTGGATGATGCATCTTATGCTTAGAAAGAAGCTTTCTTGTTTTAGAATCCATTCGCCTGATGTCGTTTAGAGTCCAGTTTAAGATGTTGAAGCTATATTGGACAACTGGGATTGCAAGGCTATTAATGGCCATAACTCTGTTCTGAGAATTCAATTCAGTTTTTAATATCATTCGTAGCCTTCTATAGTACTCTTTACGCACTATTTCTTTCATTTTTTTATGGTGAATGTTTTCACTCTCATTTACATCTAGGTATTTATATGCTTCTTCTGGTTTCAATTCTTTTATTGTTACAGCAGGGTCTAAGCTAATTGAGGATGTTTCTTGTATTGATCCACGTAAAACTGTAGCTTTAGCACATTTATTCAAATTGAATGTCATTCCAATGTCTTCGCTGAAGCATTTTATAGTTTGCAGAAGACCTTCCAGCTCATTATCATTCTTAGCATATAACTTTAAGTCATCCGTGTAAAATAGATTGCTATTATTATTATTATTATTATTATTATTATTATTATTATCCATTTTCACCTTTCCTTTTTTCCTTAAATCTTTTGCTTTTTTAAAAAGTTTTTCATAATTTTTTTATTTGCTTTTCTTTATATATTCATTTCCTGTTATTTTTAAAATGCTTCGTTTTTTTTAATTTTTCTTTTCTTTCTTTTTTTCATCTTTCTTTACATGTATTACTTTACTTCTGTATTGCTTCCTTTTACTTTACATCTTTTTCTTACATAACACATCTCTCAATAAATCCCGGGCCTGACATATAGATGGCACCACTAATAATAAAAATCCATATAAATTTTTTTTATAGTACTAACCTTCAAATGGGACGTGACAAAATTTGGCAAATTGGAAAGAATATAT
Organism: Ascarosepion bandense; assembly: GCA_037127315.1. Taxonomy (NCBI): domain Eukaryota; kingdom Metazoa; phylum Mollusca; class Cephalopoda; order Sepiida; family Sepiidae; genus Ascarosepion; species Ascarosepion bandense. The sequence continues at coordinate 5,199,614 of JBBBDQ010000423.1, read as the reverse complement.
ATAGTCATCTGCAGACAGATCTGTTTCTCTGTATAACAGCTCATCAGTACGGTTAGACTCCGATTCCTTTTAACCCAGGATTGAAACCGGACAGAATTAGCGTCAGTCGGCGATTCTACCTCTGGGCTATGGGCGCTCGGTAGAAGAAGGCAGATTTTTAGCGTGTATATTATCAATATACACGCAAATAGCCAGAGTGCTCGAATTCATTACTGAGTGAGTGATGGTCGGGTGCTTCTATGTACTTACAGGTTTTTAATTAAATCTAAAGAAGAATCTGCAATGTTATTAGTCTAGACCCGAATTCTCGGCTTCAGTCACAGCTGCAATATAGCTTCCCTGTGCCTTTTTTAATTAAATATTTTCGTAGCAATTGTTCTGAAGAGTTTTCTACTATGGTGCCTCGACTTCATGTATTTACGCGCTGAACTAGATTATCAGCTTTGCCTCATCATTTTTCCCGCCTGTGGAACTGTCTTCCTTATATTTGCTCTCCTGACTGCTACAATCACCAGGAATTTAAATGCAATGTCAATTCCCCTCTCTTAACCACTTGACTCCAATCCTTTCTACATCACCCTGTATATCCGGTTATTTTTCCTTTCTCTCTATCTTCGCAACTGTCTTCACAGCTGTGTTCCCATCCTTCTCTTGCTCTTTTTCTGATACCCACTGTAACTGGTTCGTCTTTCTCTTCACTCTCCTCTTGCCTAAACTTTTACTCTCTTATGTAGTCCCCTGCGCATTAGTAGCGGTATCGCCTTGCTTGGAGTGAAAAGATTAAAAAAGAAATGGAGAACTCTTCCATCTTCTTACTTTCCTGTCAACTACAACCTTAAAAAAATGAAAACATGATGTTAATTCTACATCTTTTATCACCTTTACGTTCTGTTCGTTTATCTTTAGTTTATTTCAGTAACGTTTTCTCATTTGTATTTTTTAAATCAAAATTGGAATGCCGCTAGTACGCAAGGGGTTTAGTCAGTCAGTCAGTCAGTTAATTGCCACACGTGATACACGCTTGGGTGATCATGTCTCGAAATCGACATGACTGACTAAGCAGAAGATTTTTCCATAGTAGGTTGCCATTACTTTCTGCGACAGACCGGTTGCCAACCAAGGCCATAGAATTCAATCTGTTCTGCTATTTAACTCATAGCTGGAGAGAGAAGAGATAGAATAATACCTTTTCCAAGAGTATTTGCGCATAAGTAAATTAAACGAATTCAACTAAAATTTGAACTCGGCTCTTCGATTTCTCATTCCGAGTCGATATTCATTGCAGGGAGTGAAAGTGAAAGAGATGACTGAGTATAGGGATGAGTGTGGAAAGGACTAAAGATGAACAGAATAAAGAAGACAGGATATGACGATTGACGTTGCATTTCAATGATTGAAGATTGTATTTATCAGGGAAGCAAGGAAATGGGAGGGGGTTATGCCAAGAGAAGTGCGAGAAAAGAAACTGTTGGAGTAGAAGTGACGGTTGCATTTAGCTATTTCAGTAGTAAATGGATGGAACCTAGACGTCAATCTAGGAGCACGTTTAAAGTCATGCATTAGGGGCCCCAGGAAAAAAAGAAGCTAATCAGAGCAGTTGTAATTAAAATATTTGTAGACGGAGAGAAGCCACGTCACGTCGATGAAAATGTGACTGAATTCGAGATCAGGGTCTTTGCCATTTTTTAGGCAATGTCGTACGTTGTAGGCGAAGTGTGGATGAGATCGGGGTACCACACGTTGCCGTAATCAGACGTGAGTCAGACGCCTAGTCGACGACCACTCGCCGCCGTGATCGGACGCTCATTAGCCGGCTACGCGGCACCCGGGCAATGTCGTTCGTTGTAGGCTGTGTCGATGAAATATTGTTTAAAATGAGTTTAAAATTTATTTTATTTACTGTTTTGGTATGAAAATAAATTTAGCAGATGTAGATTTGGAAAGGTCCAATGAGTGATACGCATTTCTTCAGCAGGGTAATTGTGTTTTGTTTTGCTGTAATGACTTCTTGTGACTTAACGGTAAAGCTCGCTAGGCTTGAAAGCGCTTTCCCAGATTAAAAAGGGAAACAGAACTTCGTTTCCTGCGAGCAGGCACACTATCGTCATTTAGATTAGCCGCTAGGCATTTTCTGTTCACTGCCAACTAAAATGCCATCTTTCGTTCACATGATAGAGCCTTGGTGGACCCCAGCGTTCTTTTACAAGGATCTAGAAGCGAGCCTGTTCTTCTTGATAGGAACAATTCGATTAAACTAAATATTTGCTCTGTGACACTGTAGCTCTGGAGCTTGTGTAGAAGGTCAGCATACCAAACTCTGTCGAACGTCCTTGAGATATCTAGAGCCACAGTCTAAGCTTCGACGTTGTTATCTAGGACTTGATATACACATTCAATGAAGGCCGATAACATATTGCCGGTAGACCTGGAGAAACGGGAGCCATGTTGTTTGTAAGAAAGGAGGTCAATGTTTCACTGGGAAAACAAATACCACATTCGTTATCAAGAAATCTTATCTCTTCATTTATTTAACCCAATCGTGATCTGAAACTATTTAAAAACATGTTCTGACATAAAAAGTATTTTCCCTCGTCGGCTCGGTTTAATGGAAAATGTTCAACTATTTACAGGGAGAATCTTCTGAAGACTGACAGACTCGGCAAAAGTCCAACGCTTAACGGTTAACCGAGAGAAGATTCTTAAAAACCGTGAAATCTGCAAGATGAGCTACAAACCCGAAGTCTTCCGTTGTTGCCTGTAGCGTTGGCCATTATGTCGTCTATATTCTGTTTCGTTTTTTGCTTCGATGGTAACATTTTACTCCCAGCTAATTGATGCTGTTACTTAATATCTATTTTTAACAAAAAAAAAAGAAAAAATGAACAGGAATGCTGATTTAAATCTAACATACTATCTGAACAAAGAAAGGACAGGCAATTAATGGTCCCCTTCCATTCATGCTTGTTGATTCTGTTTCCATAACGTCATTTTTTCTTTTACGATGTGTTCTTAATTTCCAGGCGGTGTTTGTGACTGAAAAGGGGTTTGAAAAAAAAAGTTCAACAACATCGATGCGAAATTTTGCTTTTATTTTTGTTGGTATTTTCTGCGCGGAAAAGAAGAAAAAAAATTCCTTGACGGGCGTTTTCATTGTAATGACAGATAATCTGCCAGGGATAATTAGGAGTTTTCTGCCTTCTGGCTTATTCGACTGTCTGCAACGGTACCTTGAAGAGAAACAAATTGTTGTGTTAAGAGATCATTAAAACGTGATCCAGTAAATGAACTTGTATTGCTGTTTTTGAAATAAAATCCCTATGACTGAAACTATGTTTAGTACGTTATAACAGAAAGATTTGTGTAAAATCATAATCTCCCTTGTCCTGAGAGAACACACACACACACACACACACACACACACACACACACACATATATATATATGGTTGTAGAGTAGCTAGCACCCCATCAGCACTCTAATCGACGGACTGGCTCATAGCATGAAAGTGTCTACGAGTATGTATTTATAGGGTCGTGTTTTTGCGACAAGATTAATATTGGGTCTGATTTACTTCATCGGCTATTCACCATTTAGACCCTCCTCTCTTTTGCTCGTAAGTTGTGTCTTGTTAATTGGTTGTAACTTATTGTTTTCTTTATTTTCTGTATACATCCGTTAGCACCGAATATTGTGCTGAACATATACATGAAGCACTCATTCTTCTCCGTGCATCGTTCGACTCGACGATGCAATATATATTGATCAGAAATCCGTAAAACCGGTTTGGTGGTAAATCCCAAAGGATCCTATTAAAATAAGATATTAACACTAATCTAGCCAGAACGCTCAATGTAATTATTTTTATATTTACAGACCTAATATTTATTACATATAAAAATTCAATTTTTCTTAATTCGGATGACCACTTCGATAGGTATTTTAATCACCCATCTCCTCAGCGAGACGAAAACATTTCATGTTTTAATCTCGCTGACGAGATGGCTTGTTACAAATACCTATCAAAATGCCCATCCTAATTAAGAAAAATTTAATTTCATATATATATATATATATATATATATATAACATCGATCGAGTAATAGATTGGGTTAAAAATGGATAGTGCATAAAACATGCTGAGATTCCATAGTACTTCAAACAAACGTTTAGCTAAGGAACATTGCCGACAATATTGGAAAGAAGGATAACAGTTATTGGACCTGAGAAGAACATTTCCATGAAAAACTGTTTTAAGAAAAAGAGTTTATATATTTATACCGACAGTAGTACTGGCTGTTCAGTCACTGAATGAGGAAAGCTTCCTTATAGTGAATCGACTAATATTACAATTACCATTACCATTACCAAGGTCGAAAAGAGAAATAGCAACTGCATCACTTGAAACATTTTAACATCAACAACAGCTGAAGCGTATATCGCATAAAAACTCGAAGAGAAAATAATAACATAATCAAGAGGTTGATGTTCCACACTACTTCAAACAAAAAGTTTGGGAAGGAAATTCTCATCAATATTGGAAGGAGAAATAACAGTTACTGCACTTTGTGAAACTTACAGTATTTTCAATATTCGGACTATTGTCCTCATCTTTGTTGCCATGCGTAGAGCCTATTTTGGTAGTCATGAGTTATCTCCCTCTAACCCGTTAGTTGTTTACCACTGCTGTAGCCTGGTATTGAACTCACAACTCTTTCGGTCAAATAAAAGGAACTAACCAACGTCTATATCCACTGGGCCATGTGTTCTTAAGCAGTTGTGAACAAGTTAGAGGGTTAGAGGGAGCTAACTCATGACTACTATGCAAGGGATGTGAATGGTATACATCAGTGATTGTAAGTAAGGGTTCGGTTCAAAATTCCTAGCACCTGAAGAAGGCCGGAGTGGATAACGGCCGAAACGTCGTACAAATGGCAACAAAGCTGAATACAATAGTCCGAATAATGTAAATAGTGTAAATACTACATCACATCAGTAATATAAACAAATTTGTGAAACTTATCTTTCTGAGAGATTGTATAAATTTCATTGTATAAATTAATATTTTGAACGTTGTAAATATTTTCTTCGTTCTTTATTTATTATATACATATATATATATATATATATATATAATTCTACCGAACTGAATATTTTTTGAGAAAGTTTGTTAGGAAAATGTGTAATTTGGCAGGATTAGAACCTGCGACCTCTAACAACATTTCGTAAATCACCAGAACTTTTCGTAGCATTTTCTGTTTATATATATTTACATTAAGATATGCTTTCATAGCAGAGATGGATATTTACGAGAAATCGAAAATTTGTGTTTATAAGGTTTGGTTCGGCTTTTGGCCTATGGAATCATTTGCGGTTGAGTAGTCTAAGACACATTAGATCAATTAATAGCTTCCCCTACGTTGTTATGGGTCGCAGGTTCGACTTCTGCACAATGACATATATTTTGCTAACAACATTTCTCAAAAAAATATTCAGTCCATTAGAGTCATATATATAAATATACTGTTTAATTAGAAACAGCGCATCTACTCAAATACGAGTTTGTATTAAAAAAATTGTTCAAACAAATAAATTCAAATATGTCGATTGTTAATCTATTTCTTTCCGTAATATTTTTATGATCTTTTTTGCTCCAAGCAAAACAGTACTGTCACTGGTACGCAGGGGGTTACATAAGAGGCGAGTGAAGAGAAAAAGAAACAGGGGGTATCAGAGAATTGGTACGAGAAGGATGGGAGCACTGGTGTGAAGAGAGCTGTGTGAGAATAAACGTGGAAACGAAGAAGAACAAGATACAAGGAGTGTCGAGGAAAGGATGGGAGTCAATGAGATAAGAGATGGCAATTGACATTGCATTTAAACTCTTAAACATTGCATTTAAACTCTTATTATATATATGGTGCGATGTATAAATAATCAGAAGACGTTCACATCACTGAGAAAGACAGGCTTGTATGAAGCTACCGAATTTAAGAACCGTTGACATAATTACTTACGCACAAATATCCTTAGGAAAAGTATTAATCCGTCTCTTCCCTCCAGTTATGCATTAAATAGCAGGACAGATTGTGTTCTCTAGCCTTGGCTGGCAACCAGTCTAACGCAGAAAGCAATGGCAACCTACTGCGGAATAATCTTCTGTCCAGTTCGTCATGTCTTTTTTGCGACATGATCGCCCAAAGCGTGTATCACGTATGGCACTTAACTGACTGACCTAATTAAATATTGTAATGATAATCATTTCCATAAAAACAGATCCTAGAAGAAAATCGGTCTTTGACTCACTAATCAGAATAAGATTTTTTAGTTAAAAAAGGGAAAAATAGAGAAATTTAAGACAAAAAACAGACAAGATTAGTCCATTGCATCGCATTCTACCAATAACATTCTTACCGGTCTTCAGTAATTTGTAGTTTGCTTTATACGCTAATTAAAGTAATTTTGAAGCAACTAATTTTAAACAATTTTTTTTGATCGAGTTTTTTATTACTATATGCATTATATTTAGTGGGCTTACATGTTTGCGAATGCATGACTGTTTTCTAAACAGCGAGATATAAATCTTAGCTCAAAACCTTTCCCAAAAATATGTCCGCACACCAGTTTTATTTAATTTTATTTTTCATTTAGGAATCCATTTTTGTTCAAGCCAAGAATTATTCAGGAACACCAGAGACATTCTTTAAATGAAGAGCCAGATGTTTTCTCTAGACACACCGTCTCAAAAACTAATTTAATCACTTGTCGGTTCCTTTTCACTATTGTCGTAGATTTGGCAATATCTTCTTCTCTAAAAATAAATATAAAAACCGATTCTTAAGTTTAGGCTTCTCGCTTTCTGCCTACAAAATCTGTGAACCCTACTTCGTTGTCAACCAACTTCTAAGATTTTTGTCAGATGTCCAAAATCTTGAGTAGCCGAAGAGCCACTCCTGATTTATTAGATTCTGTTAGTGTCCAATAATAACGATTTCGGCATCAGTTCTCTTGTGTTCTTTCTTTCTTTTCTTTTTTTTTTCGAGTTTCATTTTCGGTAACAACTTTTCCTCTACCCTTCTCTTTTAATTTTCAACGTTGTCATTGTTGCCGTCTTTTCTGGAAATAAACTCATTTATTGATCAAGAGAAAGTGAGTACTTCTGATATCGGCAAGACACGATCTCCTTTCTCCTTTTATGCATGTGTCCCTTAAGAGGGTAAGCATTCATGATCCTCCACATTTTTCTGTCTCTTGTAGCTATTAATAAATTTTTTGATATATATTTCTCTCAATTCATTTAATTCCTCATTCTACCTCCTCCGAATAGGGTCTATAATCACATTACGTTAAATTATGGAGTTAAGCAATGTCGAGCTTTGTTAGTAACTAGATGGGTGACCGTTTGGGAATACACTCTAAGCTTGGCTGTAATAAATGAATACTTGAAATTTTTAATCGGGGTGCCGGGATGCATTTTTAGTTGGGAACGTTATATTCACTTACACGCAAAGAGCATTAGGAAATGTCTGAATCCCCCTCTTTTCCTACTCAGCTATGGGTTAATTAGTAAGAATTGTATGACTAAATCATTATTATCTAAAAAAAAGTTACTGTCTAAAAAATATTTTGGCTTAAAATAACCTACAAAGGACTGATAAGCCGTAGAAAATGAATGACTTCATAAAAACCCATCACGGTCTTCTGTGAGACTAACCTCCACTTATCCCTTATAGACCATTACTCTCTATATATCAGTCAGTTAAGTGTCATACACGCGTGGTACAGCTGAGGCGATCATATCTCGAAAGAGACATGACTGACTGAGCAGAAAATTATCCCGCAGTAGGTTGCTATTGCTTTCTGCGGCAAACTGGTTGCCAGACTAGGCTATAGAACTCGATCTGTCCTGTTATTTAACTCATAACTGGATGAAAGAATCGGATTAATACCTTTCACAAGGGTATTTGCGCGTAGGTGAATGCAGGGAATTCAACTGGAATTCGAACTCGGCTCTCCGATTTCTCGTTTCGAGCTGATATCAACTGCAACGCAACGCACATCTCTTTATCTACTTCTATTAAATAATTGAGTACAAACTGTGGTAATAGTAAGGGATTACGAATTTTAGAAGCGGGAAAAAAGTTGTTTTTAATTATTTCCAAGATGAAAAAACGTTTTAAAAATGATTATTATTGGACTAAAATCTGGACATGACACATCAAATTCCTTGGACACATCTAAATTTATTTAAAAATGGAACTTTGTGTGTGTGTGTGTGTGTGTGTGTGTGTGTGTCCCGTTACCTATAGACTCCGAAACGGCTGAATAGGTTTTCTTGAAAATTTACACAGTTGTACTATAAGCGTCTGCGAGTGTTCTTAGCTAGGTTTTGTGTCATGGTACCCCCGATAAATATCGAAAATCGATAATCGAAAAAATCGGGTTATAGAAGAAGTCGTCCGATTTTAATCAAATTTGATACACTCATAGACAAAGACATAAAAAAACGATATTCAGAAGTTTCAAGGTTGCAGTTCTTACAATAGTGCAGAAAATCGATAATATATATATATATATATATATATATATATATATATATATATATATATAAAAGGCAAGATGTTTGTGTGTGTGTCTGTTTATCTGCCTGTATGTCCTTTATACAAATCCACAATTTTTATCCGATTCTCACCAAACTTCACACAAGTATTCTTTAGGCTGAGTCTGAGCTCCAGGACCATGGATTAGTTTTAAAGCTTTCATTACACCCGAGCAACGCCGGGCTATACTGCTAGTAGCAATTAAGGAAGGCTTATCAAACGTAACACTGACAGGCCATATCACTCGGAACAGAGATAGGGGAAGGCATGTCGGTACAGAGGGCGGGAACCATAGCAAACGTAGAAAAACATCTAGGAGTTAACACGAGATAAAAAATTATGTAGAGCTCTGATCGACCATATCTTTAGAAAACGTGGCATACAGAAAGAAAAAAGAAGTAACTCGGATACAAATCATTTTACTCACATGGAAAATTGACAAGATGAAGGAAAAGTCAATGATAATTGTAATGTTAATATTAACCGTTTCCTTATAAGGAAACTGTTACGTCGGGTAACAGACTTATGTGAAATAATACAAAACAACGTAATAGTATAAAAGTAGGTGTATTGACAGGAAAGAGAAGTATTTACAAGAGGTGAGGATTAGTAGAATACAGAACAAGGTAATTAGTATACAGTATCGTCGTAGGGACGTGATAGATTGACTAGTAGAACACTTCCGGTCCAGTACCGGAAATACCCGACTGACTCGATCACTCGACTTCTTTCCTCGAAGTATAATCACTACTATTTTATATAGTGATTCGAATAGTCCATTTCCGTGGAAAGGTGGAAAACGCCCCAACAGAAACATTCCGCATTCTTTGACTTAGCTTTGGCAACTAGATTTACTTTTTTTACTGCCTTGTCATCAGATTGGGTTCAAAGGGGTGTATCTGTTCCTCACATCTCTAATGATAATGATATTATTAGCTGTTTCCTCATATGGAAATATTCGGCATTCTTTTACTAAGCCGCTAGTGTAACTCTTTTTACATTTCTTTATTCCCTGACAAATCGGGCTGTGTTCCGAATGTTATAACTATTCTTCGCATCTTTATTGGTAATATTAGCCCTTTTCCTATACGGAAACATTTAGAATTTGTTTACTGATCAGCCAGTGGTACTTTAAGTTGAAATTTATAAAATCTTTCTGGTAAAACTGTTTTTCCAAGAAATTCATCTTCTTCTATGTGCCTTGTCCCTTCAGGACGTAGGCGATCATGGCCTTCCACCTTTCCCTATCACTGGTGGCTCTGAGCACGCCTCGTTCCGTCATCCACCTGATTAGGTCCTTCAAATATGTTATCCGTTGCTTTCCCCTGTCTCTTTTCCCCTCTATTTGGCCTGTTAGTATCAGATTCTCCAAGCCTTCCTTCTTTATTGCGTGTCCCAGGAACTTTAGCTGTCTCTTCCTGATTCTCAGTATTAATTTCCTTTTTGATTCCATCATTGCTCACATGCTCGATCCATGATATTCGCAGCATCCTTCTGTAGAACCACACTTCAGTTGCTTCAAGTTTTTCCTTCATCTTTGGTGGCATTGTCTAGCATTCACTGCCATATTGAAAGACAGACAGCACGTAGCAATCCAGTACTCTCTTCCTAGTTTCTAGCAAAATTGTTCTGTTTTTTAATACTTTACTCAACTTTTGGAATGCTTCCTTCGCCATGCCAATTCGTCTTCGGATCTCTGTGTCGCACTTTCCGTTTTCTGTTATAACGCTTCTCAGAAATTAGGTTTCTCAAATTCACGATCATTTATCGATCTTTTCAGTATGGGGACTTACCTCCTAATCTTTAAGTATGGGGCTTGTCCCCTAACCTTTCAGTATGGAGGATTGCCCCCTAATGTTTCGTTTGAAACAGTGTTGAACGTTAGCATTTTGATTATGTTATTATGTGCTATCCATTGTATATATTATTTTAGATGTTAGTGTTGATGAAAATCCTCAAGTGATGTGGTTTCCTTTTTTTTAATCATTTCACCCCAAGCAAGGCGGTACCGCCACTGATGTGCAGGGGGCCACATAAGAGTAAATGCTTAGTTGAGAGGCGAGCTAAGAGAAAAATGAACCAGTTACGGGGGTATCAGAGAAAGGGCAAGAGAAGGATGGGAACACAGGAGCGAAGGTAGAGAGAAAGGAAAAGACCAAGATATACGGGGTGATGTAGAAAGGACTGGAGTCAAGTGGATAAGAGATGGGTATTGACATTGAATTTAAATTCCTGGAGGTTGTAGCCGTCAGCAAAGCAAGTATATGGAAGGGAGTTCCACAGGCGGGAAGTGCGAGAAAAGAAGCTAATGCAATAGAATTATCGGCTGCATTTGGTTGATCTAACTGGAAATGGATGAGACCTTGGTTTCAGTCTAGTTGCACGAGTAATTTCATGTGAGGAGGCACCAGTGACATACGTTCGTCGGAGCAGAAGCCATAAAAATATTTGCTTCAAACTCTTTGTAATTCTGTTGTGCCTGTCCACAAGGTTCGAAAAAGACTGGTCCTCTCTACGAGCTACAGTCTTCATTCGTTCGAAATCATTTCTAACCATAGATCTGAGAAGACGACTGTATACGGTTGACAATTTAGATATATTTCTCAACGATTTTAGTGCCCTATTAATATCCTGATCTGTCGAAGCTGTTTGAGATCATGACTTGAGTTTTTAGGCCAATGTCTTGGATTTGTAACCATTTGCTGTTTTGTCCGAAGGTACCCTTTAGAACAGCCTTTTCTGTGTTCAATTTCCTCTTCTATACCATTTTTAAAGCTGATATATACTGATGCGTTTGAAGTGTTTAGTATTTCTTAATTCCACATCTTAGATGCTATGGAATATAAAAATCGGTAATCAGAAGCGAAGGTGATATGTTCAAAGAAAAAACTAGATGTAATGACTGTTGTCTTGTGTCTATTCAATCTTTGTGACTTTTGAAGATTACGATATTGTGAATGCTGAAGATTATGACCTTGTGACTATTGAAGATTATGACCCTGTAACTATTGATGGTTATAATTTTTTGACTATTGAATGTTATGACATTTTGACTGTTGAATATGACTGTTGCAGTTTATAAACTTGTGACTATGCAAGGTTTTGACCTGTAGCTGCTGAAGGTTATGACTTGAAGAGAAACCAAATGGATACATAGATCTGTAGAAAATTTCTGTAACCGCTACGTGTGTGTAAATATTAGGTTTTGCGAAGTTACTGTGCTAAAAAACGAACAAAACTGCTTTTCTCGTCATAGGCTAATTTTAGCCAGTTAGGGTTAATGGTAGGAAACAAAGAAAAACAAACACTTTTTAGACCATGCGATGAGATTAACTTATTGGAGTGAAGTAAAGAAGCGTGGAAAAGAAAAGTGTACCTTTTTAGACCATGTGATTAGGTGAACATTGGATTGAAGTAAAGGAGAGTGGAAAAGAAAACGGACCCTTTTTAGACCATGTGATTAGGTGAGCCTATTAGATTGAAGTAAATAAGCACGGATTTAATTCACATGTTTAGGCGCTCAGTGATGTTAAAACCATTTGCAACAAAGTGTTCACACATCGCCTGCAGAAAATCCTGAAGTTAGTTGTTGGGATAAATTACCTCGGATCAAAGTTAACTTGTTTATTCCAAGAATAATCACTAAAAATCTCCAGTTTTTCTTGAATTCGCACGTAAGATTCGAAGAACTAACAACACAAACGATTTTTATGAAAATATTAAAATCTTTTAAAATGTTGTTCAGCGTGTCCAGCCGATCATTTTAGTGAAGATAAAACTGGAAATAATTATGACAATCTAATAGAATTATCTTTGAAGTATATATTTAAACATAACTCGTTTTTGAATGCATCACACAAAATTACAGAGTCCACAGGGTATTTGACGGCATGTTATTGTGTGCTAACAGTTATGTGATTATAAGTTAATGCGTTTTTATCGTTTCAGAGTATCACTGATGAACTATTAACTAACAAATGAGATAAAACGATATGATATAATTGCATTGTTGAGATTATACGGCTTTTGAAAGTTGTCAGGTCATTTGTGTACAAAGTATGGGAGGAGATGGAAGCCTACAGCGAAAATGTCTCGTTTTTAGAGGAAAGGAAAAAGGCATGGATAGGGTCCGTACAAAATCAGGTTACCGTCATTTGAATAGAGGCCGCAGAACATTCAGGAATGTCTATGAAGGGGCATTGACAAAGATCTCCAGTGTCTGACTACCCAATCCACACGGTGACGCATGGGATATTAGCTATAACTCATATTTGACGAGGAAAGAGCAGTTAATCTTGATACACGCACAAGACCGGTGGTTGGTCTGATTAAAGCGATTGCTGAACAAGTCGAAACATTCAAAAGCATCTGTGAAAAAAAAAGTGAACATAAAAAATGACATGTGGTGTCCATAAAGAGATACAAAAATAAAAATATTTATAGTGTCACTGTGTCATGTACATAGAAATTAAAAAAAAATATCGTCTCAAAAATAATTAGAGTGAAATAACTATAACAATTATAATATATTATATATATCATAAACACGTAACCTTATCACTATCAGAAAATAAGTCAACAAAGACAGGTCACCAACACGTGTGTCCGCAAAGATTTCGGCTCCTTTTTCATTTTTCAGACAATATTTACTTCTCACCACTCAACAAAAATTCAAGTTCAGAAAAACCCATATACTTCTTGTATTTTCTAACTAAATTATCTGGACTCTCATTACACACGTCTAGAAAAACAAGAGAAAGACTGTATAAACTTTACTTATTTTTTATTTTATCCTTCCATCAGATTCCGATGCACATTTGATCTTCATCTGACTTCAAATTCACTATTTTAATCAGTATTTATATCTCCACGTCTCCAACACCACATTCTTCTTCTTTTTTGTGCCGTGTCCCTTCAGGACGTCGGTGATCATATCCTTCCATATCTTCCTATCCCTTGCCGCTCTTAACATCCCTTATATCCCACCCAACCTCTTAACACCCCTTATATCCCACCCAACCTCTTAACATCCCTTATATCCCACCCAACCTCCGCTCTGTCTTTCCATCTGCTCATTTCTATAGTGAAGGACTCGTTATGCAATCACACTTTTTTTTTCAACAGGATCTTTGAATGCTGCTGGCTACAATGAGGTGCTGGAAATAGTTGCGATGGAAAGTCATATATGTTTCAAGAGGACCTTGCTCCCAAATCTGTGAAGACCTTAGATTGAATGGAAAACGATCTGCAGACACAAATCGCATCAAACACATGGTCACTTAAATCTTTGTGACAATTGAAGCGTTGTTGAACGGGAGACTAATCAGCGTTCCCACAATATGATGTTTTTCATGAAAGTTGTCATTATCCGAGTAATGGTGGTTTTGTATATTCTAAGCGTAGCTTAGATGTGGCACAAGGCAGAATGTATGGGGCAACCAGTGAGGGTCGAACTCAGTTGTAATTGTTCTAGCAAGACAAGCTTTCTAACCATGTTGCTCCATTACTCTGTCGGCAATACAGACGATGTGACCCGTGCATGTCAACGATGGTTAAATTGGTCACCTCGAAATAAACACGTAATCCAACCGTTAACCAAGTGTTGTATTAATAATTTTAGTTGCTTGTAAGTTGTTTTTGTTGTTGTTGCGGTTTTCATTGTGTCCTCGTTACGCATCCTGTATATTAATTCATTTGAGAGTACTTATATGTTTGTTCTGAAATGTCAATAGTTTAGGTTGTCACACATGAAACGAAGCCATTCAGGAAACAAATAAAACGTTTCTGAAATGTTATATAAATAATTTATTTAGTTCAAAAGAATAACTGTTCTTCAACGTACCTCTAAATTCTTGATTATCATTTTTTCATGTGATAAACAGTTCGATTACCTTTTCCCTATTGTGTATAAAAAGCTGAAAATGCTTATTTAAGTGGTAATCAGTAGGAGAGATATTAGGTGAATATGGAGAGTGAAGCAAGTTTCATAATTCAAGTTTTGCAGCTTTTAGACAATTGACTGGGAAACATGCGGCCGGGGGTTGTAGTGCAAAGGTTAATCGGTATTGACAAATCTATTATATTTTTTTTTCGGTTTTTCATGCTTACGCTCAAATTCTCCACAATACGAGATCGCTGTTATTGTTTTCCATTGAGACAAGAATGTATATTGAATAATCCCTTAAAAAACACCATACAGTAAAAATTAACGTTTTTTAGGGTGAAGTAGAGATTTTGAGTTTGTTTTGGGGATTCATTTACATTTAACCACCTGCCTATTATTTTATTCATTTCCCATCGCATGTAATGATGCAAAAATGGTTCGTTTTCCCCAGTTTGTACTCATATATTAAGATTACTTAACATTGTTTCATTGTAATCATTTTCATTGCGTTTATGAGTAGCAATATATTAATAGAAAAATTATCTGGAAAGAAAATGAGCCAGAAATGAGTCAAGATTTTTTATATACTACGGCGATTACTTCGTTAGATGACCGGATCAACAGTCAATCAGTTAAGTGCCATACGTGATACACGCGTTGGTGATCATGTCTCGAAATAGACATGACTGACTGGACAGAAGATTATCCCTCACTAGGTTGCCATTACTTTCTGAAGTAGACTGATTGCCAGCTAAGGCAATTATAGAACCCAAGCTGTCCTGTTATTTAACCCATAACTGGAAGGAAGAGATGAATTAATACCTTTCCCAAGGGTATTTGCGTGTAAGTGAATGCAAGAAATTTAACTGAAATTCGAACTCGGCTCACCGATTTCTCGTTCCGAGCCGATATCCAATGCACCACAACGCGCATTCCAAAAATACGTCATTTCATGTGCAACCTCATATATATTTGAAACCCCCTTTTTATATGCGTTTGTGTCTTTGTTCTCATTTTTGTATGCGTATGTTTACGTGTCTCGGGAAGAAGTATTTTCTTTTTGCGCGCGTACGTGCCAATATCCTTTGGAAAGTTCACACTCCACCCACGTCTATTGAACAGGTGAAGAGGCTCATCCTTTGTTCCCTGTTTAGAATGTGTTTTCCGGCTTTCTCTTTTCCAATCTTTTCACTCTTACGTAGCCCCCTGCGCATCAGTGACGTTACCGCCTTACTCGGGGTGATATGATAAAAAAAAGTTATTAATCTGTCACTCTTCCCTCCAGATTATATTCTCTAGCCTTGGTTGGTAACTAGTCTACTGCAGAAAGTAATGCGACCTACTGCAGAAAAATCTTCTGCCCAGTCAATCGTTTCTCTTTCGAGACATAATCGCCCAAGCGTGTATCACGCTCAACTGTCTGACTGATTCCCCAAAGCCGGTTTCAGTTTTCGGGCCACATGGAATAAAACAGGCCTCAGTGTCTGATCCGTAATGATGTTCTTGCTAATGAGTTGGAAATCTTCGAAACTAAAAGACACTAAAAAGAAATTTGGAAGAACAGCACAACTGACTTTAAAATAAGCTTTGAAATATTTTCAAAGGAAGGAAAAAATACAGCTATCAGTAAAGGTTTTTTGTCACTTTACAACTTGTAATGGTATGTGCGTTGTGGAGCAGTGGATATCGTTTCGGATCGAAAAACCAGAGAGGTGAGTTCGAATTCCATTTGAATTCATTGCATTCACTTATGCGCAAATGCCTTTGGGAAATGTATTAATCCGTCTATTCTCCCACCAGCTATGAGTTAAATAGCAGAACAGATTGAGTTCTCTTGTGTTCGTTGAAACCTGTCTACCACAAAACTAATGACAAACTACTACGGAAAAATCTTCTGTCATGTCTCTTTCGAGACATGATCGCCCAAGCAATATATCACATATGTCACTTCACTGACTGACACAACGAAAGTAAAGCAGTAAAGCCACTAAAACACGGAAGATTACATAGTGGGGAAGAATTAGGAACAGAAACATTAATAGTGAGAAAAGAGCGATTAGGAGGACATTAGCATTGCATATAAATATTTGCAGATTAAAGTTGACTGGAAAGCACTGAGCCGGAGAGGAGTTCCACAGGCGAGAAGTGCGTGGGGAGAAAACTCTTAGCATAGAACTTACGGCTACATCTAGCCAGTTCTCGACGCTAGTCTAGTATTGCGCTTAAAATCTAGGTACCTTTCCGAAGATCTAATCCGAACAATTACCATAAAAGTATTTATAGAAAAGATATAGAAAAAATTTAGTTTGTCAACAACTCTTACAGGTTATCCAACCTCAGATAAGAGGAACTGACTGTATCTCTTGTGTACATTAAGGGAGTTGTAGCATGGTAAACCTTTTTTTTAAAGAGCAGGACTTTATTAAATTTCCGCCTCGAGAAGGACGAGTGTTACTGTCATTAAATTATTACAAGGGGAAATAACTTGCTGTCGTTTTGGATCAATCTCTCTCCATTTGTGGAACTTCTAAGTAAAATATACTAAAATAAAAAAAAACAAAAATCAAATGGTGTTTACATTTCAAGTGTCAGCTGTTTCTTTTTCGTTGTCAATCAGATGTTACATTCGTAGGAGGCTTACGGCCATATCACGTTGAATACACCGGTTCTTGCTCGATCACCGAAGTTAAGCAACGTTGAGCCTGGTCAGTACTTAGATGGGTGACCGCTTGGGAATTCCAGGTGCTATAAGCGTTCAATGACGGATGTGCGTTGTGGTGCAGTGGATATTGGCTCGGAAAGAGAAATCGGTGAGCCGAATTCCAGTTGAATACCCTGCATTCACTTAAGCACTGGTACCCTTGGGAAAAGTATTAATTCATTCCTTCCCTCCAGTTATGGGTTAAATAACAAGGGTAGGACTTGGGGACTCTGCCATTAAAAACAAATCCCAATGAATCTTGATACTCGAAAAGAAAACGTATTACTAGACACAAAACTTATATAAAAACAACAATTGTTGAAAGAAAAAGGTATTACCAGCAATAAATAAATAAAATTTAGTTGGCAATAAATGACCCGCCGAGGTTGATATGCCATAAAAACAAAACAACCAACATTCTTACGACTTTATTGAATAATCCTTTAAAAAAACCTATACAGTAAATATTAACGTTTTTTAGGATGAAGTGGAGACTTTAAGATTGTTCTGGTGGTTGACTTACATTTAACCACTTGCCTATTATCTAGTAGCTTAAAAAATTAATGTAATCAACTGTACACATTTTTAGAAATAAGCTGAGACCTTTGTTTCACGCATTACCGAACAATGCTGTTATATTAAAACCCATTGATAAACCAGTTATCAGAAAAAAATATCAGCCAAATACTCTACTTTATGAATTCTCGGACTGGACAATCTTCTTAAATTTCTAGTGTTTGTCATTTGATTTTTTGCAGGTATAAATATGTTTAATATTTCGGAGATTACACTAAATTAAGGAAAATACTGTCACGATAACTTTTTGTTAGTGCCATTCAAAGTTGGCACTCAGAGGAAGAAATGGCTAAATGTCTGAAAATTTACTGGATTTTGTATTGTAGGACCACCCAACTCCACTTGATATATGACATTTCTCAAAAGTGAGTCACGTGTTAAACTTGTCTATCGCTTTCTAATGAGATATCTAGCAAAGGAATAGGCGGAGAAAGCAACTATAAAGTACTGATCATTGAGAAATGAATGATTAATCATTAGCGACATTTTATTAACTTCAAAATTTATTATGCGACAAATACTTGGAGTTAGAACAAAGTTAGAATCCTTAGAATGTTCTTAGCTGTGATGGTTAAAGTTGGTTGAACTAAATAATGTAACCCATCAGAAGATTTATAATGGATATAGCGACAGAATAGCGAAAGGCTAGCGATTCGGGAATCTTGGTCTCTATCAAGACTAATAAGCAAAGATTTGGCAGCCCAAATATGACAGGATTCCAATTCTTGACTTGATCTGGCTCTTGTAGAAATAGGGCATATCAGGAGCAGTCAAATTACGGCAAAAACTTATCTTATTGGAAAGCGGTACAGAGGGGCAACCATTTTTCCAGCATCTTTTGCAGTGGATCGTACATATGAGGTGAGCTTCAGTCGCAATTGACGTTCAAGGTAGCGACGTTCATGAGAAGACATCCAGGGTCTGCTCGTTGACAATATAACGTGACTAGATTGATTTTTGATGTAATGAATGTGACCAGCCATTTTCTCTCCCATTGAGCTTTTAGAGTTAGGTCAGAGAAGAGATCAGTTGTCAGATTCTGGTCATCTAAATGTGGTGCACTGGATATCGGCTCGGAACGAGAAATCGTGGAGCCGAGTTCGAATTTCAGGTTGAATTTGTTGCATTCACTTATGCTCAAATACCCTTGAGAAAGGTATTAATCCGTCGCTTCCCTCCAGCTATAGGTTAAGTAACAGGACAGACTGGGTTCTGTAGCCTTGGTCACCAACCAATCTACCGCAGAAAATAATGGCAACCTACTCCGGATAAACCTTCTACCCAATCAATCATGTCCCGAAAAGGACATGATCGCCCAAGCGTGTATCAGGTACGGCACTCAACTGGCTGAATCCTATACCATTGTATTATCTGCATAGATGTTCACAAAATGTCGGAATAGGTTCTGAGGTTGATAATTAAGATAAAGCAGAAAGACGCGAAGAGAACTCATTATTGATCTCTTTGGTCTCGGAGCACTAGTTACTAAAACTATCCTTGTCAAAGGCCTTTGGGATATCTAATGCGATCATCCTTGGGTTGTATTTATTGTTACGTGCCTCACTAATTCTGTAAGTAAGAGCAGTTCGGATATCAGCAGTGGACCGAACAGATAGAAATCCATATTGTTTGTCACTCAACTGGTTGTCTCTTTTGAGGTGATCAACGACCATCTATAGACTCAAAGAGTTTGATTATGACATTAAGACGGCTGATGGCCCGATATTGAGAAGCACATTCATGAAAATAGTAGACAGACTTAAGACATTTTATCGACGTGGGAAGTATTTAGGTTCAGTCAGGTTCATTATATATTACATGGGATAAAATAAAACGTGGTATCGGAGATAACAAGAGGGCAAATAGTCTAAAGGGCAACCATTGGAAATTTTCGCGCAGTAGAAGCTATCTATCTATCTATCTATCTATCTATCTATTTCTATCTATTCTTATTTCTAGTCTGTTCTTATCTATCTATCTATCTATCTATCTATCTATCTATCTATTTCAGTCCATTCATTATTCATCTATCTATCTATCTATTTCTATTTCATTTCATTCATTATCTATCTATCTATCTATCTATCTATCTATTTCAGTCCATTCATTATCTATCTATCTATCTATCTATCTATCTATTTCAGTCCATTCATTATCTATCTATCTATCTATCTATCTATCTATCTATTTCATCCATCTTATCTATCTATCTATCTATCTATCTATTTCTATCCTATTCTTATCTATTTCTATTCTATCTATCTATCTATCTATCTATCTATCTATTTCTATTTCCATTCTATTCTTATCTATCTATCTATCTATCTATCTATTTCAGTCTGTTCATTATCTATCTATCTATCTATCTATCTATTTCAGTCATTCATTATCTATCTATCTATCTATCTATCTATCTATTTCAGTCCATTCATTATCTATCTATCTATCTATCTATCTATCTATTTCAGTCCATTCATTATCTATCTATCTATCTATCTATCTATCTATCTATTTCAGTCCATTCATTATCTATCTATCTATCTATCTATCTATCTATTTCAGTCCATTCATTATCTATCTATCTATCTATCTATCTATCTATCTATCTATCTATTTCAGTCCATTCATTATCTATCTATCTATCTATCTATCTATCTATCTATTCTTATCTATCTATTTCAGTCATCATTTCATCCATTCTTATCTATCTATCTATCTATCTATCTATCTATCTATCTATCTATTTCAGTCTGTTCATTATCTATCTATCTATCTATCTATCTATCTATTTCAGGCCATTCATTATCTATCTATCTATCTATTTATCTATCTATCTATATATCTATCTATCTATCTATCTATCTATCTATCTATCTATTTCAGTCTGTTGATTATCTATCTATCTATCTAGCTATCTATCTATCTATCTATCTATTTAGTCTGTTGATTATCTATCTATCTATCTATCTATCTATCTATCTATCTATCTATTTCAGTCTGTTGATTATCTATCTATCTATCTATCTATCTATCTATCTATCTATCATGTCTGTTGATTATCTATCTATCTATCTATCTATCTATCTATCTATCTATTTCAGTCCATTCATTATCTATCTATCTATCTATCTATCTATTTCAGTCTGTTTCATTATCTATCTATCTATCTATCTATCTATTTCAGTCTGTTCATTATCTATCTATCTATCTATTTCATTCATTCATTATCTATCTATCTATCTATCTATCTATCTATTTCAGTCTGTTCATTATCTATCTATCTATCTATCTATCTATCTATCTATCTATCTATCTATTTCAGTCTGTTCATTATCTATCTATCTATCAATCTATCTATTTCATTCATTCATTATCTATCTATCTATCTATCTATCTATCTATCTATCTATCTCAGTCCATTCATTATCTATCTATCTATCTATCTATCTATCTCAGTCCATTCATTATCTATCTATCTATCTATCTATCTATCTATCTATCTATCTATCTATCTATATATATCTATCTATCTCAGTCCATTCATTATCTATCTATCTATCTATCTATCTATCTATCTATCTATCTATCTATCTCAGTCCATTCATTATCTATCTATCTATCTATCTATCTATCTATCTATCTATCTATCTATCTCAGTCTGTCTATCTATCTATCTATCTATCTCAGTCTGTCTATCTATCTATCTATCTATCTATCTATCTATCTATGTATCTATCTATCTATCTCAGTCTGTTCATTATCTATCTATCTATCTATCTATCTCAGTCTGTTCATTATCTATCTATCTATCTATCTATCTCAGTCTGTTCATTATCTATCTATCTATCTATCTATCTATCTCAGTCTGTTCATTATCTATCTATCTATCTATCTATCTATCTATCATATCTCAGTCTGTTCATTATCTATCTATCTATCTATCTATCTCAGTCTGTTCTTATCTATCTATCTATCTATCTATCTATCTATCTATCTCAGTCTGTTCATTAGCTATCTATCTATCTATCGATCTATCTATCTATCTATCTCAGTCTGTTCATTATCTGTCTATCTATCTATCTATCTATCTATATAACTATCTCAGTCTGTTCATTATCTATCTATCTATCCATCTATCTATCTATATAACTATCTCAGTCTGTTCATTATCAATCTATCTATCCATCTATCTATCTATATAACTATCTCAGTCTGTTCATTATCAATCTATCTATCCATCTATCTATCTATATAACTATCTCAGTCTGTTCATTATCTATCTATCTATCCATCTATCTATCTATCTATCTATCTATCTATCTATCTATCTATCTATATATCTCAGTCTGTTCATTA